>JAOTNS010000534.1:0-243737 GCA_028476615.1 Culter alburnus
ATGTCAGTTTTTTAATGATGACGTCTAAAGTCCCCGCCAACGGAAGTAGTCCTTTTAGAATTGTTGTTAGCAACCGCCGATTTAAGACACAGTAAAAAGTTGAAAAAACCAACAAGGGGTGATAAACTGATGGGTTTATTGTATAGATCAAAATGTTATAAAAGTATTTAGAGGCTTTGTGACACAGACTTATTCAGGCGATTTAGCAAAACCACCCATTCACAAAACCAAGCGACTTTCGTCGGTTGGAACAGGAAGTCTAAAGGCTAACGCGCTTCCGGATTTTGCTACAAAACGCGTCCTCCCTGGGGCACTCTATTCGCTCAACCACTTCCAGTGTAAACCACGAGATTGAAATGAATGATCAATTTGTTAAATGTATCTTGATACTTTTCTTTGCAATTAGACGCAACGTTTAGTTGGCCACGAATAAAGGCCGACAAAGGTTGCCATCTTAACAGCAAAAAAAAAGACGGAAAAAGACGACCTTTGGGGCAGTCATACAGTAAATTGGGGGAAAAACGTAAATTTTGAGATTAAGTATTTTTAAAGAAATGGTATCCTCACTACGGGGACCAGTTTAAACCTTTTTTCAACATATTAGATACACATAATTAATATTTTCTTTCTCCACTGAGAGCTGTTCAAAACTTCACCCTTCACCTATAGATACACCTGATTTCAACACCCCAAAGGCACTTTAAGAGCCAAACCTCTATTCTTTTTAGTTATCATTTCTATATCTATCTCTCACACCTCTCTGTTCATCTATTATATTCTATCCATCTCTTCAATCACCCTACTATCTATCTCAATTTCTGTATTCCAATTTTTCCTTCTTTCTGTCTTTGTTTAATTGTCTGTCTTACTGTATCTGTATGTCTGTCTGTATCTGTCTGTGTTGACATGGCCACAGACATAGGCTTGATCACAGGGACCACCATACAAGAGGGGAGACGCCGGCTCTTGAACTGAAACTGACACGTTCTAGCTGAGCCAGGGTTAGATTTTTTATACAACCTCAATTCATTGGTTACATACATAACATACAGAGGGGACAAACTTGAGAAAAACATAATGATATGGATGGTGAGTGTATTAGATTTTCAGGACAGGTATTGGCATGATTGCGTTTCGCAATAACATCTATTCATGCTCTGTGGCATGTTGTAAATGGGGCAATCATTTGGGAAGATGGAGCTCCATCCCCTGAGTTACAGAGACTTCTATGCCAGGTCGTAAAGCCGTTAACACCTTACTACCAAACCTGTTGAGTTTTCTTTTCACTAGTTACATTCGGGGTTCCAGTATGGTTTACATAATCAGTTTTACAGACATATTCACTTCAACACACAGAGAGCAGTTTGGGAGGAAAACGTGCAGGTTTGGAGGAGACCTCACGGCCTCTAAAAAGGTCCTTTGAGGTCGTGGCAAGCCGAGGGGAAGGCGAGCGAGGGGACGCCAAGCCTCCGCTAAGGTTATATGTGAATTATTTGAGTTTGTTGGAATTTACTAGTAAATGGTGGACAACTGAAAGTAGATCACTGTAATGATTGTTGCGAGAATTTAAAATAATCCAATATCAAAAGACATTCATAAACCTTTTTGTTGCATATTATGAAGACATACAAAGTACTTAACAGAAATATCGTCTGATTTCAAAAATTGTTCAGTATATCAGTAGGTGAAAAAAAAATAAAGAAATATGAATGCAGTATAGCTACCTGTTGTTATTCCCTCTTGTGTTTTAAGTCCACCCCCCCCCCACCCACGGTTGAGTGTTCCCTGGTAATCCAGTGTGTGCCGAGGTTCCCTCAGAAAGTACTGAATCTCAAGAGGAATTTGTAAATACCCCCCAGTGATGGATATTTAAGTTTAAATCTAAAATTAAGGTAAAATTAAAGTAAATTAAAGAACAAAACACTTAGACAAACGGCAGTGCAGTAGATGGATTAAGAACACAATGTAGGTAAAGATTTGGTCCAGTTGATACTGACTTATGGAAAGTTTATTCCAAATATTGCTCAGTGACTTTTAATGGTCCCATCTAAATCGTCCTTTACATTATAAAGTCTATGCTTCATCATGGTCTTTTCGGCAGCAGAAAGCTCAGAGCGCTGGAAAGCGGCAAGACCTACCACCTCAATGCCTTATAGCAAAGGAGGCGTTGCTTAAATCCCTCTGTGTTGCCTTTTCAATATATTAAACGTTCATACCAGGGTCGGTTTGCTGAGAATTAATGCTCAGTGGCGAGTTTATAAGCTAAGATGGCATCTTGTGGAAGGAATAGAAAACTTGGTAACCAGATAAAACATAATGAGAAACGTAAATGAAGGATCATTGTTGCTTGTGAGGTGATAGTGCTAAACCTGAGCTACTGTGCGTCCTATAAATCAGATCAGTACTAATCAAAGGACAGTAAATAAATTCTTTTCACCTGAAATACTGTATCTTAGACTGTTTTTTTTTTTTTCTTGTATGGTGCAGAGAGGTATTCCTGAGATTTGTTCTGTGGGGCCTGTGATGTATGCGATCGCAAAAAACAGCCTCTCCCCAACAGGGAAAGGTGATCAGGTTTTTTGAAGCCATTCCTCCAACCGATGATCCATAAAGGAGATGGGGAATATTGAACTTATGAGCCAAGGTACGTTCTCAGTGAACGTCTAATTTGCTGTTCATGGTGTCAGCAGCAGTTACAGATAATCTAATTAGTGGTTTTATTCTTTTTTCCGCTTGCATTTGCAACGGTCTGCACTTGAGTAGCACAATACTAGAGGGGCTGACTGTAACTTTCCCTTGATGGATGTTCTGAACTGCAATGTAAAAAAGCTTTGATCTCATCTTTCCAGATATCACGAAGCTGGAATGTCACTAAGATGGCACGGTCATCTATGTGCAAGTTTGTAGAGTAGTCTTTGCAGGTGAGGGAGCCCATGTTGATGAAGGTGTAACTGAAGAATGATGTGGTTAATGCAGCCAAATAAGAATGAGTGCAAGATGCCTCCACAGTATTATGAAAAAACATTATGAATGAATACGAAATAAATGTACATATTTGTAGTAACAAATCCCCTGAGCCTGTTGGACAGCAATGGAAATGAGCTTAAGTGTCAATTTACGCGATCTGAAGACATCAGCATAATAAATGAGGTGAAAAAGGAAACTATTGACATGTAAATAATAAGAGTGTTTTCAGCAGTTTAGATGATGAATATTGAGGATCTCAGACTAATACATAATCACAAGATTCGTCCTCTACTTTAGTCTGAGTGTTTGATGATCGAAATGATATTGAGTCAGATATACGAGAAAACAATTAAACTGCTATATTGAGACAATACTGTTATTTCTCACAATATGACATTTAATAACACAAATCAACATAAGGCAACTCACATCATCCCCACTAAAGATAATAAATACAGCCATATGATAGATATGAATTGAAAGTTTGATTTCTAATAATACTTGTTGCAGAGTGAAATTAGACAGAAGAGACAATGATCACAAAACCTTTGAAATACAAGAGCAGCACAAAGTAGAGTTACATAATACAAATCATCTCATATTTGAATATCAAAGCATTGATCTGTATTAATCCAGTATAATCACCAGTATAGGCTACTGTAGATTAGAGAGGATGAATTAAAGTGTGAACTCATGTAAAGAACTACACTAAAATGAGTTTTTCAGAAATATAAACGAAGTGAGGAGTGAAAGGTTTCTCAGATGAACTGCATTAAGTGAAGATATAGAGCTTTTTAGCTTAAGCTGATTTAAGTTTATCTGCTTTTGGTGTCGTGACCAATAAAAAAGTGTTTATATTGCATGATTAAAGACCACCGATGCAATATGGACATTTGTGGTTGTTTTGTAATATTATGTTGTGATATTGCAGATTGTTGAGCTTTGTTCATTTTGAACTTGACATCCCACATTTAAACTCCTCAGGATGTTTTTGGTGTTTCTATCAGGCTCACCTGTAAGCATGTGTTGGGACTAACCCAGCCCAAAGATGAATTAATAAACTGGAATTGAAAACTGGGACCAATTTCAGAGAAAGAAACTCTGAGGGAACAACATCAAGTGAGGCGGAAGAGTTATTTTTCATCCGGTTAACCAGTCACCAGCTCTTTAAAGAAACATGCTGAAACCGATAAAAGACCGGAGTAGCCAGTGAATTCAGAGTCAGATCTGGGAACTGTGAATGAAGGAAGAACATGATCACGTCAGAAAAAACTAAAAAAATTTCTCATAAAGTTCAGCGAGGGTCCTCATTGAATGATATTAATTGTGGTAAATAAATAAAAACCAATGATGATGTCAGAAAAATACTTCATCTAGCTAATTTTGCAGCATGCTGAAACTTTAAAAAATCTCAAAGGACACAGTTGAACGATCAGCTTCCATCTTTACGACAGGCCTGTCTGAGAGAAACGATATTATCACTGAGGGTGCAGACCCTATCTGTCACAACTGGACAATGAATAGCTAATCTTATTGTTATGTCCTGTTTGTTTGTACTCTTTCCCACTCTTCTCGAATGCCATGGTTTCTCAAGCTTCTTCTAACTATTGTTTCTGCAGCCACTGTACATGGTGGTGTATCTTTGCTGGTTTTGTTTGTTTCTGGAATATATACGTCATACTGTTGAAAAAAATGTTTTGAATGACTTTAAAATGAATTGACATGGCCTATAAACAAATATTTTAAACGATTCAAGTTTGTTCTGTCAAGTTACTTTTGAAACATTTGATAAAACTAAAATTTAAAATGCAATTTAATATTTTATTTTTTGCAAAGATAAGGACAAAATATGTTTTAAGTACATAGTAACAAAGTCTTAGTAGTGGTATATTCAATAAAAAAACAGAGTAACACAAACAATTTAGCTTGTATTGTTGTGTTACTTCGTCCCAACTGACAAGGTCATCGACATCTTCTGTTCACAGGTGAAATTATACTGAAGCCGTTCTACATTTGTACAAAATACCACCTGGTATTGATTGACCACCCTTGTGATTTATTGACCACAGCAAAAATATATCTCGTCTAAAAAATCCTGCTTCTACCCTACAAAAACATATGCAAACGTCATAGGTCATAATCTGTCAGTCGGTGATGAGTCTTATTCAGCAGCTGTAAACACTGTGATATTCAGGTAGGGCAGGATAGTCACATCTGCCTCAAATCTAAAGTTCTAACCGCCGCAGATGAAGATCTTCAGGAATGATGGAGAAGACTCTTTGAGCTTGTTTGAGGCTAAGTTTAAGGAAAGCTCTCTGTCATGGTTGTTGTACATAACAGATCATCCTTGTAATTACCTTTAGGTCATTTATGAGCTACAGGTTAATTGTTAACAGGAATAAGATGATCAACTGTAATGATTCACTGTAAATGGATTCCACAATTAATATTTAACACTTCATCACTTATTCGTCAGCCGAAAATTTGAGGTTAGAGACTTTTACCAATTTGGATAAAATAAGTCTGTGGTCAACGTAAACAATATTTTATTAGGTTATTGTTATTCTCATTATTTATTAGTATAACAAGAGTAGCCTACTTGATCTTTCAGTATAAGGCAGTAATTTGAAAACACGAACCAGAAACTCGTATTATGTGAAAATCAAAACAAGAATTTATTGACTACTGCTAATGATACAGAGAAACTAAGGTAAACCACACACACCCACAATATGACCTGCACCACCCATTCGCGGAGTGGATGAGTTAACTTAGAACGGAAGAAATCACAAAGCAGGACGATTTGCTTGATTCTTTAGGTTTTTAAAGAGTTTCACCAGTTTCAAGCAAGAGAGAGAAGTTTATGGGGTACATTGCTGCCAACACCCATTGAAAATGCACAGACTAAAATAACAAATAGATATTACACCTGGTAACACAAAACACAATCTACACTAGATAAAAAC
Organism: Culter alburnus; assembly: GCA_028476615.1. Lineage (NCBI taxonomy): Eukaryota > Metazoa > Chordata > Actinopteri > Cypriniformes > Xenocyprididae > Culter > Culter alburnus. Next base: position 5,934 of record JAOTNS010000534.1, read on the forward strand.
TCCACAAACAAAGGTCCTCTGATCGCAAATGTAAAAACACGATTACAATAGATACAAAAGTCCTCAAACAACTCTTTGTTGATCACCATATAAAGATATGCGATACAAAACGATTAAAATCCACAAATAAACACATCCTGATTCAAAAATAGAAATCAGTGACGTACTTGAAAAACCAGATTTGAAATGAAGTAAAGTGAATTGTTGCAGGTGAAGATCGTTCTGTTTGTAGATTGTGTCACATTTGTTTTCAGAATTCTGGCACTATTGTTTCACTGTCGGTGACAAAATAAGCCAAAATCATGAAAAATGAAGAGACTATGAGTCAAAAATGTCATATAACAATTTGTAAACCAAAACAAGATCTACAACTAAATTGAAATCTGCCAATGTAAAACACAATCGTAAAGATTCCAATCTGCAAACAAAAACTCTATGATCCGCAAAATGTAAAACAAAATCTACAAATACGATTAAAAACTCCACAAACAGACTCTTCATTGATTCACAAATAGAAATCCCGTGATTGTTTTTTTTTTTTATACTGAAAACGAATTTGAATGAATGCAAAGTGATTGTATGCGCATGAGGGCCAGGTTTTATTTGTAGATTGTGTTGCAGTGGTTTCAGAATTTTCGGCACAACTGTTTCGTGTGTTTTACATTAAAAAGATACAAATTGCCCTCTCAACAATTTGCAACAAACACGGTCTAACTTGTTTTCAAACCACGGCAAAAAAGAATTCGTACACATTCTGTGCAAAGCTCAGCATGCAAGTGTGAATCGTGTTTGCAGATCACTGGGCATTCACAGATCCCTTGCACACGTCTACAGATTTTGGCACTATCTTTCGCAGCGTGTGTGACTCTGACCACAGTGAGTCAGCCAATCAGGGGTATTGCTTCAATGCTGATGTCAAGCCCCCTCAAAAGCCCTTTTCAAAATAAAGCTGAACCTTATCTGATGTGTGCTGGGTCACTGCCATTTACCGTTGCCGGTTGTCACAGCGCTGAAGGCGGACAGAGCCTGGGCAGCGCTGCGTAGGAGTAAAATCTTAATACGTGGAAGGGGGGAGCGCCAGGGACTGCCACGGTATGCGCGCTGCCTCAGGGACCTGCCAGAGGTTATAGCGCCTGCTCGGGCCTGCCCCGGATATAATGTGCATATATGATATATGTCGATTGATGAATGCGGCAAACAGTGCAATCTGTCTTAGGTACTCTTTATCATTTCAACTTAAATTTGATTCGCTAGTATGGCCCATAATGAGCGTGTATCATGGCTCCTACTCGCGTTCGGCCTGCTCAAGATCTCTCACTGTTTACAGGTACAGACACTCTGATGACACATGAGAGCAAACGGATACATAAAGAAAGAGAGGATGCACAATTTGTCATCTTATATTTTATTCGCTCTTATTGCCATAATGAGCGCGTCTCTTAGATCTACGAGCGTCGCGTCTGACCTCAAGATGCTAAGGAGAGCACGAACAAAACATGTCACACCACGGTGATAAATTGAAAGGTAAAATCCTTGTGGTATGTGAATAAGGATTTTTTAAGTACTTGTAGTTAATAAGATTTTTACAGTCTTATAAACATTTCTTAATGTTTGTGTCCTTCAAAACACTGAAACAACAGCCATTAGTTTTTATTTTTTATGATTTATGTAATCTGGGCTCAGCACTTAAGAGAAAAAAATGTAAAAAAAAAACTATTAATATATAATATTATATGATTGTAAAAAAGGGGATACACCATTGTGGCATTAAGGGCAAACTCAAAAGGTATGCTGTACAAATAATTAACTATTAGTTCTTGCAAGTGACTTTTTAGACTGTATTATTCACCAAATTGATAACAGTAACAGGGAAGGGACACAGAGAAAAGTCCCGACGTAGCACAATGTGGGGTGCAGCAACAGGAGGCATCCCTGGGTCATCAAAACCATCAGGATCACAATCTGTGGATGCCTCTGTAACATTGAGTAGAATTAATTAAGGGTTTAGGCTATACTGAAATTAAAATCGGGAAAGGGAATTTAAAATGCCATTTAACACACTTACCCAAAATGTCCCGTTTGTTTGCAAGACGTTTCTGCAGGAACTGTGGAAGCCTCTGTCTTCTTAGGATTTAATAGGGTACCTTGACAGACCAAGAGAGGAAACAATTACAATGCATTATTTGATTGTTCTATATGCATCACCCATGCATTTTAAGCAAACAAAATTATCCAAAAATTTACCTCAGGAGTTAGTACTTCCAAATGTAGGATGTATTACTTAATTTGTCATGTCAATCTGTGTGACTCTTTGAATTCTATAAATGATCCCCTCTGTCTGTCAAAGGCATTGCAATCCAAACAGGTTACATATATGGGTATATATTAAGTGTAGTCAAAATGCTAGGGAAATAATGGTATATTTGTTGTTTTTTACAAAAGTTTACATGTTTGTTTATTAAGAATTGGGTACCTGTTGTTACCTCAAAAAAAAAAAGAAAATCCTTCCATTAGTTTCATCTTAAGCTTGGGGAAAATTTTGGATTTTTATGCAAAACGTTTGATATAATTGTGCCATTTGTCAAGCCTTGTGTAGCTCTACAAGTGAAGACAGCATCTGCGGTATTTCTTTTGAAATAAGTGTAACAAATATATAATATTGTTTTCTAATTGTTCACTTCCAAAAAATTCCAACAGATATGCATGTAAATGTTCACCCGAGAAGGATATGCAGATAGGAGAACCTTACAAAAAGGTAAGGCACATTTATTCAGGTATGGGTGATGAAGTATTCTGTTGTTTACAATAATGTCCTGATCTGCCATTTATGTTCAACACCAATCCCTGCTTCAACACGTAGTGTTCTGTTAAAAGCAATGGAGGGTTACAGAAGCATCAAATGTATTTGCATAAGGTTTTGATTGAGAATTATAATTTGTTGAAAGGTAACCGCATATTCTGAGTAAGGATTGACTTTTCAAATGTCACATCCACATCTGAAATGCCATGTCCTTTGTGACCATTGCTGGATTTATTCCAGCACAGTCATAGTGCAGCCATTATTAAAATGTCACACTGAATCCATTGCAGTGTCTGGACTCTGCATGCATGGTTTGCAGAGGAACTATGGACATTTATATAAATGCTCAATCAATAAGTAAACATATTAAAATGCAGTAGTATCATTATTTGGTACCGATTTGTTCAAATAGCAAAACATCCCTGCGCATGGTGGGCAAACATCTGTTTTAGCCCTCACGAGATGTCCATCTCAGGTGGGAAGTCCTGAAGAAGAAGATGAGCAACCCGTACATAATTTTAAGCAAAATAGGATTTATAATTCTTTATTTTAATTTTACTCAAATATTAGACAGATCATCATAATCCGATTAGAGAACACAACACCAGATTTAAGGTTGAGCTTGACATGCTTTACCTTAGTTGTATAGTTGTAACCACACAGGAGCTGGTACATCCGAAAGGTGGATCATGTCGTGTGAAGCAAAACTTCGGGGGGGGGGGGGGGAAAAAAAAGGGGGGAAAAAAGGAAAAACAAAAGGGGGGGAAAATTGTTTGGGGGGGGCTTTGGGAAAAGGGGGCCATTTTTTTTGGGTTTTTCCAAAATGCTCCTGCCCAATTCTAAACCAAAAAAGTCAGGGCTTATACAATACTACTCAGGGTGTTCTATGTTTTTTGATGAAATTATCATATAACGTGACATGGTATGATGTGCTGGTCTCAGGGTGTAAACATGAGAAGTCGTCCATTTCTTGGGTTTTGCTGCAAGTCTGGATACTTCTGAAGTGGATTACTTCTGAACAGTCAACTCAAGGTTGACTGTTAGTTTTCCTTCAGCTGCAAGTGTTATGTTTGCGCCTGGTGGTGCACAATATCCTTCCATCGTTGGTTGGAGAAGAATCTGCTGTGTTCTCTTGTTCACGTGTCTGGCACAAATGGCACAATAGATCAAACAGTTTTGCATAAAAATCCAAAATTTCCCCAAAGCTGAAGATGAAACTTAATGGAAGGATTTCTTTTTTTTTTGATGAAAAACAGGACACAATTCTGTAATAAACAAACCATTAACTTTTGTAGAGAAAAACAACAATATAAAAATTATTCCTAGCATTTTGGCTACACTAATATATAACCAATATACTGTACCAATGTTGATTCAATGCCTATTGCAACAGACAGAGGGGATATTGATAGAATTAAAAGAGTCACACAGATTGACAGACAGAATTAAGTAATACATCCTACATTTTGGAATTTAATACTCCTGAGGTAAATTTTTGGAAATTTGTTGCTTAAAAATGCATGGGTGATGCATATAGACAATCAAATTAAATGCATTGTAAATGGTGGTCCTCTCTTGGTCTTTCAAAGGTAACCCTATTATCCTAAGAAAGACAGAGGGCTTCCACAGGTTCCAGGCAGAAACGGCTTTGCAAACCAAAGGGACATTTGGGGTAAGTGTGTTAAATGGCATTTTTAAATTCCCTTTTCCGATTTTAATATTCGGTCTAGCCCTTAAACCCTTAAATAATTCTACTCATTTGACAGAGCATCCACAGATTTGATGTCTGAATGGTTTTGATGGACAAAGGGATGCCTCTGTTCTGCACCCACATTGGCTACACTGTAAAAAATTACAGTGATTTAACAGTAAAAGCTGTAAAAATGCTGCGGTGAAAAACTGTTAATGGTTTACAGAAAGTTCCGTACTTATACGGTGAATACTGTAATAGATCTAACGGTACATTTAATGTAATTTTACGGTAAAATACCGTTAAATTCACAGTTTTTGAAAGTGAAAAATAACATTCATTGTAAAATTTCAGTGAAAACCGTAAATTGACATTCCCACAATTCCCCGCGTGACCTTCACATTTGATATATTCTTGTTGAAATACTCTGTGTTCTAGTTTTTCTCATTTTTTTTGTAATCAGTAGTACATTAGGGTTTTATTTACATCTAGTTGTTAAATTAATGTTTATTGCATTTTAAAATTTCATGCATGTTACCATGATGGTGTTTAGTGTGTGTGTTGTGAATGACCTGTGTGCACCTTCTATATATTAGTATTGTCCTCCTCAGCTTGTGAAATCTGCTTGTGATGAACTTTGATTCATCATGTGACTCTTATCACCACTGTGTTTGGTGACTGTCAGTGTATTATAAGATACAAAACAGATATTAGTACTTCATTAGGTTGGTAGATTACATTATATCAGTAATGAAATATGTTATTTACCGTAAATTTTACTGGAATTTTTTTTACAGTGTACTGAAATCCAATGTTAAAATACATATTAAAATGTAAAATTCACATGTAACTCCGTAAGTATGTTTTACGGTTTGATGTCATTTTTACAGTTTGTTCTGGTAACCACAGCTGCCGGTATTTTTCCGTAGAAACAACGGGATTTTTTTTTACAGTGTACTGTCTGGACTTTTCTCTGTGCCCCCTTCCTGTTATCTTTATCAAATTTGTTGAATAATACAGTCTAAAAGTCACTTTGCAGAACTAATATAGTTACTTATTTTGTACAGCATAACCTTTGAGTTTACCTTAATGCCACAATGTGTAGCCCATTTTTTTACAATCATATATATAGATATATATTTTTTTTTTTTTTACATTTTTTTCTCTTAAGTTGTCTGAGCCCATATTACAATAAATAAATAAAAATAAAACTAATGCTGTTTCAGTGTTGTTGAATGACACAAACATTTAAGAAATGTTTTATAAGACTGTAAAAATCTTATTAACTTACTATAGTACTTAAAAAGATCCTTATTGCACAGACCACAATGTGATTTTACCTGTTCAATTTACTCACCTTGGCTGTGACATGTTTTGTTCTGTGCTCTCCTGTATCCAGTCCTGGGGTCTGGTAGCTGTAAACAGTGAGAGATCTTGAGGCAGCGCGCGCTAGTAGGAGCTAGAGACGCGCTCCATTATGGGCAACAGGGGCGGAGCTACGGGCCCACCCAGATTGACAGCTTGCCCACCCAGTCAGATCCAGGAAATATATATTTATGGGCGTCGGAAACATTGTAACCATTACTTTTTAAGAGCAATAATATTGGACCCACACTTTTACCGTCTAATTCCCATTTGTCTAATCTCCCCAAGTGATGCTACCACAAATAACCAACAGAACATAAAAAATATAAAAATAAAGATAGTTTTTAAAACATCGCCAAGTAAACGCGTTTATAAAGAATGTCTCTTACGACCACAACAAAGGACACTTTTCAGACGCGCATTCCACCTTCGCCTCAGTGCCAGGCGCAAGTCAAACGAGCGCGGAAAAGTCTTGAATTGAACAAGTGAACTGCGGTCAGATGAGATGTTGTCAGGCTATGCCAGTAAAACTCCAATCAGCCGCAAATGCGGCGGCGCGCGCTGCATATTACTTTAATTATAGCTTAACTAAAGCGCAAAAGAAGCTACGGGCATGCACCGTCGTTATTCTGTTGTAAATTAAGTCATGAAATTACCCAAACATGCGATTAAAGCTGCCTCAAAACTGGGCACGTTTTATTGACATGGTTTTTAAAGCTATTGTTAACCAATTTGTTTGGCCTAAAACGTCTTAAAAGCATATTGACACCAAGGAAATCAAAATTTCTCGGGGGAGCATGCCCCAACCCCCCTAGCATAATACATTTTGTAACCTCTGTAGGCCTAATTATGAAACCCTGCGTACGGCCTGCTTCTTTTCTATCGAACTAAATCAAAGGTAAACGTGTCCAGTTGTGCGCGCTTTGGGGCTAAACTTTGTATGCACTGTGATCAATGTGTGAAAATAAATGGGAGCAGAAATGCGATTGAATGTAAAGGTTTGTGTCTCGTTGTTCTATTCAAAAAAAAAAAAAAAAAAAAAAAAAATCAATAACTACGATTGATTGCCATTTATCTATCTATCTATATATAAATTGCATTAAAAAAAAATTGGAGGGAGGACCCACCCACATTGTTTTTGCTTCCGACGCCCATGGATCGCCTCTTATTTAACACAGACATACGAATTTCTTATCGAATGGAGATGTTTCTTTCTTTTAGGTAGCCTACAATTATTCGTGGTGTTCATTTTTGAGACGCGCACTCTGTTTTTTATTTATTTTATTTTACAAAAGTACAAGGTTTTGTTGTTATTGTGAGCATACACGAATAAAAGTAGACCATTTGGCTTGACGAAAGACTTGTTGTTTCTGTCATGATGAGGAAAAAATCCATCAGAACGCGCCGGCGTTCGTCGGCCAGAGGGATAAAAATAGCCAATTTAGTTTCATATTTATATTTAAACATTAGGCTATAGAGCCTATATTATTTGTTAAATTTCACCTATGTTGATTATGAAAAGTGAATGACGGATGCGCAATGTCGGGAGACATGCAGCTGGTCAGACATGAGTTTGTCCACTTCATTAAGTTTTGTTTTATAGTAAGCCTTTCTTTAAAGTGAATTTCGTTTTGCAGAAATTGTATCTTAATTTCAATCACTGTTTCATCAACCAATTGCCTATATTAATAAATAGGAAGAAAACCAAAAACGTCGGGTGGCATATTTAAGTGCGTAACAAACGAACATGTTTTATGTGGCCTTTGAATAAGGCTGAAGCAATATTCTGTTTTTAATGAATTTCTTAAATAAATAAATATAAATTCATTCGATGAATCCGAACGTATGTTTACATGAACGCTAAATAAAGTGATCAGGTTAACGTGTGAGCGTTTGTCACAAGTTTCAAATCAGTATTGATTTTTTCTTTTTTTTTTTAATCGCAAGCTGACTTTTTTGTTATTTTTATTTATCCATATAGCTGCCTGTTACCATCCCAGGTTATTTCCAAATTATTTTTATTTTTTTAATCGGTTGGTGCTGTTGGTTCAGGTTGTAGGCTAACTGCAGTTTTGTCTTGTTCTTATCTCGTAGATTTACTTGAATTGATATTGTCACGTAATATTATATTAAATAACGTAATTTGAACTTGCCATACCTTGACTCCACTTAGGGACGGTCCATCATTTTTTCCCCTCCCAAATTAAGCCAGTTGAAAAACACGGAATGATGCAAATTATTCTGGCCCACCCACACTTTTAGAGGCCCACCCACCATGCACTTTCTGCCTCCGCCACTGATGGGCAATAAGAGCGAATAAAATATAAGATGACAAATTGTGCAGTCCTGCTCTTATTTATGTATCCGTTTGCTCTCATGTGTCAATCAGAGTGTCTGGTACCTGTAAACAGTGAGAGATCTTGAGGCAGGCGCGACGCGAGTAGGAGCCATGAGACACGCTCTATTATGGGCAATAAGAGCGAATAAAATATTAAGTTGAGATGATAAATAGGTACATAAGAGCAGGATTGCACTGTTTGCACGCATTCATCAATCGGCATATATCATATATGCATCATATATCCGTGGCAGGTCCCGAGGCAGGCGCGCATAACCATGGCAGGTCCCGAGGCAGGCGCGCATAACCGTGGCAGGTCCCGAGGCAGGCGCGCATAACCGTGGCAGGTCCCGTGGCAGCTCCCCCTTCCACGTATTAAAGATTTTACTCCTACGGCAGCGCTGCCCAGGCTCTGTCCGCCTGTCAGCGCTGTGACACCGGCAACGGTAAATGGCAGTGAGCCCAGCCCACACATCAGAGAAGTGTCAGCTCTTATTTTGAAAAGGGCTTATTGAGGGGGCGTGACATCACATTGAAGCAATACCCCTGATTGGCTGACTACACGTGTGGATCGTAGTCACACACTCTGCGGAAAGATAGTGCCAAAAAGATCTGTAGACGTGTGCAGAGGGATCTGTGAATGCCCAGTGATCTGCAAACACAGATTCAACACTTGCATGCTGAGCTTTGCACAGAATGTGTACGAATGTCTTTTTCCAGTGGTTTGAAATACAAGTTAGACCGTGTTTGTTTTGCAAATTGTGAGGAGGGCATTTGTAGATTTTTTAATGGAAAAAAACAGCGAAACAGTTGTGCCAAAATTCTGAAAACAATGCAACACATCTACAAATAAAAACTGGCCCTCATGCGCAGACAAATCACTTTGCATTCATTCAAATTCTGGTTTTCAAGTACAAGTCACTGATTTATTTGTGAATCAGAAGAGTCTGTTTGTGGATTTTTAATCTATTTGTAGATTTTGTTTTACATTTGCGGATCATGAGGAGTTTGTTTGCAGATTTGGAATCTATTTACAGATTGTGTTTTACATTTGCAGATTTTCAATTTATTTGTAGATCTTGTTTTGTGTTTACAAATGGTTATATGCATTTTTGACTCATAGTCTCTTCATTTTCAATGATTTTGGCATTATTTTGTCACAACAGTGAAACAATAGTGCAGAATTCTGAAAACAATGTGACACAATCTACAAACAGAACATGATCTTCACCTGCAAACAGTCACTTTACATTCATTCAAATTCTGGTTTTCAAGTACAAGTCACTGATTTCTATTTGTGAATCAGGATGTGTTTATTTGTGGATTTTTAATCTTTTTGTAGATCATGCTTTATATTTGTGGATCACAAAGAGTTTGTTTGAGGACTTTGTATCTATTTGTAGATCTTGTTTTACATTTGCGGATCATGAGGACTTTGTTTGTGGATTTTTTTATCTATTTGTAGATTGTGTTTTGTGTTTACAAGTTGTAATATCTATTTGTGAATTTTAGTCTGTCCATTTCAATGGTTTCGGCAATTTACCCATAGATGTTTGCTTGTACCTGCGTTTGCTCTGACAGCTGAGGTAATCGGGTTGTTCCGTGACTCGTGTACAGCGGAGTCCGTTCTGGATTGGCTGTCTTCAGGTGACGTCTTCTCGGGAAAGCCCTGTGGGTTGCGCGGAAGCTTTGAAGGATGTTGCTGTTCTGATCTGAGCGTCTGGCTTGAGCGGCTCTCTTCTTGGGAGACTTTGGTCAGGTATTTCACAGAGGGTTGCGGAGTCTGGATGTGACGGCTGTTGAATGATCAGTGGCGTGGCTCGTAGTTGAAATCGGCGGCTGTTTAGATGGAAAATCAGCCCCGATAAAGGATCTTCTCAACTTCTTCTTTTCAGCATGACCCAAGCAAACTTTTCAGCCGTGGTCAAAGTATTTCTGACCGACTTCTGACTTCCAGCTTCTGACTCTGAGCTTAATTCATATTTTCTCTGACGTTAGCTTGTTCGGACAGCATAGTTTTAAAGGAGCAATTCTGGCTCCATATCAGATGCGATCCTCCAATGAGACGTTGCTACGGAGATTAGACACGCCTCGTCTATTGTCTATTGATCACATCGCGTGATATCTGCAGAACATTCTCCTGTTTTATTAACAACGTTATAAAGTTTCTTAATATTTTCCTGATACTGAATTTCAATGTTTCATTTTTTTTTTTGTAATATTAGTTTATTTGAACATGTAAATAAAAAATATATATACAAACATGCATACATATATAAAATTAAATTAAAATAGCAGCTGAATTTAAATCATATACTTCTCAACACAATCTTCCAAAAATATTATAGAAATTCCCATGTTCAAAAAGGAGTAGGAAGAAGTTCGTAACAAACTTTTCAAGTCCTACCCATTTCTCTATTTTTATCCTTTAGTTAAATACAAAACAATTTGATACTTCTCTTATACATACATCTTTACATACACCATATATCTACCTACCTTATATTCACATAAACCCATACATTCACATAGATACAGATGCATACACAAACATTCCCTTTTTTTTTTTTTTTTTACTAGACTTAACATATAAACCAATGAACCTGTATACACTCCTATCACCTCGAGTCCTTTTCATATTCATTTAATATATTCTGTTTAAATAATCTTTTAAAGTTACTCATTGTTGTACATGATTTTATCTCTTCACTGCAGCTGTTCCATACAGTAACTCCTTTGGTTGAGATGCAGTGATATTTAGAATTTGTTCTTATAAATTTCTTTTTAAATACAAATGTTCCTCTTAAGTGATGTTTGCTCTCTCTCATTTGAAACAACCCTTGAATACTATTCGATAGCTGTTGATTATTTATTTTATACATGATTTGTGCAATTTTAAAGTCAACCATATCTCTGAATTTTAGTGCTTTTAATTTAATAAACAGTGGAGTAGTTGGTGCTCTATAGGTAGTTTTATTTACAATTCTTAAGGCTCTCTTTTGAAGGATAAATATTGGTTCAGTATTAGTTTTATAAGTGTTTCCCCATACCTCCAAACAGTAAGTGATGTATGGAAGTATGAAGGAACAATACAACATGTACAATGTTTGTTGATTTAATAGATAATTAATTTTATACAATATAGCAATTGATTTAGATATTTTAGCCTTGATATAATGTATATGTGGCTTCCAACATAATTTTTCATCAATTATTACTCCCAAAAATTTAAATTCTTTTACTCTTTCTATCTCAATATCATTTATCATAAGCTTTTTGTTTAAAATTGTAGCTCGATTACCAAAAATTATAAATTTAGTTTTACTTAAATTCAGTGTTAGTTTATTTGCATCAAACCAGCTCTTCAGCTTTTGTAATTCATTTTCCACTGTATCCAAGAGTTGTTCCATATTTTCTCCAGAACAGATTAAATTAGTATCATCAGCAAACAAAATGGTTTTCAGTGTTTTTGACACCTCCCATACATTATTAATATACAAGTTAAACAACAATGGTCCCAACACTGACCCCTGGGGGACCCCACAAGTAATTTTCTTTGACTTTGAAATATGGTTTTGCAGTTCAACATATTGTTGTCGATTATGTAAGTAGCTATTTAACCAAGAAAGTGCAGTCCCCCTAATTCCATATTTGTGTAATTTCATAATCAAAAAATTGTGGTCTACTGTATCAAATGCTTTCTTAAGATCCAAGAATATCCCTACTGCATATTTTTTTTGTTCTATTGCTGTTGTTATTTCTTCCACAAATTGAATAAGTGCATGTGAGGTTGTCCTATTAGTCCTGAAACCATATTGCTGATCACACAGTATATTATGTTTAGTAATGAAATTATCGAGCCTTTTAGAAAATATTTTTTCTAATATTTTTGAAAATTGGGAGAGCAGTGAAACAGGTCTATAGTTTGAGAGTGTATGTTTTTCACCAGCCTTATATATTGGTATCACTTTTGCCATTTTCATTTTTTCTGGAAAAACTCCAGTTTTCAAAGATTGATTACATACATGCGTTAAAGGTTTAACAACACAACCAATAATACTTTTTATCATAAACATGTCAATACCATTCCAGTCAGTTGACTTTTTACTCTTAAATGTTTTAACAATCTCTATAATTTCTTTTTCATCAGTTTCCTTAACAAACATAGATTCGTTAATATTTACATTGTTGCTTAACACATCATTTATACTGCCGGTCTTTGCAAACCCCTCAGCCAAACCTGGACCAACTCCAACAAAAAAATCATTAAATTCATTTGCAGCCAAGGTCATATCCTTAACTTCTATATTATCTTTTGTCAGAAAATAATTATTGACTTCCGTTTTACCTTTTTTATTCTTGATCATTTCATTCAACACTTTCCAAGTATTTCTTAAATTACTTCTATTGTCCTCCAGTAGTTTACTATAATACTTCTTTTTATTGCTTCTCATGATTCTGGTTAGTTTGTTTTTATATATCTTATATTTATTTTCTGCTTCTTTTGTCCTCTTCTTTAAAAATTCATTATATAATACATTTTTCTTCTTACATGCATTTAATATTCCATTAGTTAACCATGGTTTTTCATCAGATTTCGGTTTTACTACTTTCTTTACTACAGGAAAGTTTTTTTCATAAAGTGATATTACAACATTCAAAAATGAATCATAGGCTTCATTCACGTTATCTACATACACTTTTCCCCAGTCTTGTTTCATTAAATCCTCTTTGAATATATTGATGTTTTCTTGGGTTCTATGTCGAGTCATTATATATATTTTGTTGTCTTTCCTGGTCCTTGTATAGCTATGTATGTTTGCAAAAACTGGCAGATGGTCACTGACATCGTTTATTATTAGACCACTTTCAACTTTATAGTCAATGACGTTGGTAAATATGTTATCAATTAATGTGGCACTATTTATTGTAATCCTGGTTGGTCGAGTGATTGAGGGATACAAACCGGTACTATACATCAAATTAATAAACTCTGTAATTTTGTTGTGTTCTTGTGGGTTGAGCAAATCAATATTGAAGTCTCCGCAAATGAAAACCATTTTTTTATTATTGCTATTACTAAATATTTCTGTTATTTTTCGATTAAACATGTCAATATTTGATCCCGGTTTCCTATAAATGCAACTAATTAAAATGTTTTTAGATTTTTCCATTTCAATTTGTACTGTAATGCATTCCATGATTGTATCTAAAGCAAAAGACATTTTATTAACAATTTTACATTGATATCTTTGGTCAATATATAATGCAACCCCCCCACCTATTGATTGTTTCCTATTGATGATAAACAGTTTGTATCCCTCAATCTCAACCAAATCATGATGTTCTTCTGTGAGCCAAGTTTCTGTTATTGCTATTGCTGTGAATTTATTTTCCACTTGTTTTAGGCACTGTTTAATTTTTGAAAAGTTTGCGATAAGGCTCCTACTATTAAAATGTATAATTGATATTGTGCCATCCATTTTTATGTATTTTTTAAACTGCTCAACTGTGTAATATTCACACAGGTTGTGAGTACCAATGTAAAAGTTATTATCTGGGTCAATATCATTTTCAATATCTTGTGGTTTATGTTCTGTATATTTAAAAGTTTCCAAGTTCAGTTGTTCATATTTAACAGATAAGTTTCTGTCCAAGTTTGTCATGGTCATTGTGTTTGATAAGTTCAGATCAGTTTGTATTCAGTTACCTTATATAGGCCTATGTTGCTCTCAAATTCATTCCTTCTTCAAACTTATCCAGCTCAGTGATATCACTAATGAGAAGCACTTTCGCTGCCTCAGGTGTCGACCCATGTAGTTTAATAAATATTTTACAATTTCTTGCCCATGTTGCTTGGATCTTGTTTTGTTTTCTGAGTATGCGTGCTTTCCTGGCGATATCAGCGTTTTTCTTGGTGAGGTGTTCGTTGATATAAACTTCGGTACCTTTTAATTTCCTTCCCTGTCTGAGGAGTGCTGACTTTTTCTTTCTGTTCGTGAACCGGATTATTACCAATGGAGTGGCCGTTTTGTTTTTGCTCGGCAGGGTATGACAAGCCTCGATGTCCCCGCTGTCAACATGGATGCCTTTGCTGTCCAAAAAACAAATCACCTGTTGTTCCAGCGACTCCTTCTCCTCCTCGGAAGCTTCACTCGTTCCGGCAGCAATGTGCCCATCGACTGCAGCCACCCTAGCATAATTCCGGTGTTTGGTTCTCAGGCCGCTGATAACCACATCATTAATTCTGGTGTATTGCTCGAGGTCAGCAACTCGAGTCTCCAGAATAGCGATCTTTCGGTCCTTCTCCAAGCTTTGCCTTTTTAACATTTGTATTTCCCCCATCAGATCAATTATTTTCTTCTGTTGCGCTGCTACAGTTGAAATCTCCGCCGACAAGAAGTCCAGAGATTTCTTGATCTCCTCCACCTCATCGGGTAGGATTGGATTTTTCTTAGGCGGCATATTAAGCAGCAAATTCAATTCACACAGAATTACAGAGAATTATAAACTCTGTATTTAGAGCTCAACACACGACACATTCTTACAACACATATTATACTAGACTGACCTAATTAAAACAATGATTATAAGAGAAAGAAGATGCATCCAGGAATACAAACATACAATGCATTGAATCCAACATGTTAGTAATCACATCATATCAAGTGTTATTCTGGATAGAGTAATACTTTAAGTAATCGATAATTGTCCTTTTGAGAATCAAGAATGAGTCCTTAAGCATAGTTCTAATATTTTGACCGCAACGTTGAACACGGAGGTCACGAGGACTCTTGGTCACAATGGATTGCGTTAGTGATAGGACAGATTCGTCTTTAAATCCATTGATGGGGTTGTTTTCCTGTTCGTCCGATCAATACAAGAGGGTTTTGTGAATAATAGAAGCAATAGATTTAATGTGATCAGATCCCACGTGATGGGTTCTGATTAGTTTATTATAGTTATATTAAAGAAAAAGATAAAAGTTTTCAGAAATATAAACCAGAATGTGAGTCTGTGGAGTAAAAGGCTTCCTCAGATGCTGAACGCATTAGTGTAGAAGGATAAATGATCGAGGGGACGCGTAACAGCATCTCCAATATTGCTGGATAAAGCTAATTTCCCTCCTGCAAATCAATGTACTTATTATAGAAAACCAAACTTCAGTCCATATATATATTATTTGATGTTGTATTTAGCAGCAGTGGTTGATGAAGATGAGTGTCATTAGTGTTTGTGTTTTATCCATTTCATGTTGTGAAAAATAACAGTATTGTCTTTCAGTAGAGCAGTTTATAGGACTTCAATAATGGGTTTCTATCAGCAAACACTCAGAATAAAGTGAGATGATGTGAATGTCTTGTTGAATGAGTGGATTTAGGCTGAGGATCATCAATATTACAGAGAAACTGGCTGAAAACATCTTTATTTATTCATGATCAGTAGTCCTGGTTTTCACACTCATTTATATATGCTGATGTCTTCAGATCTTGTCTGTAAATTGACACTTAAAGCTCATTTCATTGCTGTCAACAGACTGAGGGGATTTGATGGTGTTTATGTGTTATTTCTGTCTTCATGCCATAAAGGTTTTTCTTACAGTTCTTTACTAATTTTCTAGATATTTGCCATTACTTAATGAAGAAACAGAAATAAAGTTTTTTATAACTTTTTGTTTCTAATTCTGCTCATTGCTTTACAATAGATGGATATAAATGATTAATGCAATTAGTTTAAGAGTGAAATACAAAAGGGGTTAATATAAGCAGAAAAACAAACAAAAAAAAAGAAAAGAAAGAAAGAAAACAATTTGTCAGGTATATTTAGAACAAGATCTTTGATGACATTCAAACACTGTATTGAAGGATCACAGTGAAGCCCAAATACCTCTTAATTTTCATTTGAAATTTTTTATACATTTTATAATACAAATAAATTTAGTATGATCTCTTACTCTTTATATACTTTATTAAGTACTGGTCAAAATAAATGTTGTTTCATTTGTACATAAATATATATGTGTTACACTAATATGATAATGGGACATTAATACATTTGGTTTCACAAAAGTATTGAAACATTAAAAATAGACACTTGCATTTATGGGTTTTCTATTAAATTCGCGTTTGTACATTTAATTTGATGCAGACACCACAGTTTGATCTCTGGACTTTAACCCTATAAAAACAAACACAGTAACTGATATTTGGGCAGATCAGCTCCTCCAAAATCTGTAGTTCAGTCAGTGAAGCTCCTCCCACAGCATCACATCATCACAGTTGAAGCTCCTCCCAAATTCAGTTTCCACTAAAAATGAAATTAGTTCCATCAAGAACAGAGCAGAAGCAACTGAAAAACATCACGGAAGACGAGTTTGAAACCCATAATAAGGGGGGGGACTACGTTTATATGATTACCATTGAGTTTCGTGACAAAGATATGTAGCAACAAACGAGTGAGTCAAGAAACACTGCAGAATGGAAAAAGTAAGCACCGAAAAATCTGAAGATACAATGAGGGTGGTGGTGTATTCTGTCTATTCATATATCATGATGCTGGACAAACATTCAGTGTTTTTGGAAGCACCATTAGAAAACTATCAAAATAAACAGTACTGAACTTTTAATGACAAACATTTCATGTTAGAATTTTCACACAATTTACTGTTCACATTTTAGCATTTATTGCACTATTTAGGTCGATAATTGATACAATGTGTTCTTTTCTAAACAGAAGCTCTAGTAAAGGGAAGTTTTGGAGGGAAAACTTTCATGTTGATTGTCAACATCAGTCAAACTAAATAGGTATTTTAACGCTTTTCAGTACCTGGCGCACGATTCATCATGGTCATACTCCAGATAGTCACATAGTGTGTACCAGAAATTGTGCCATTTTTCAAATAAGAGTTTTAAAATCAGTAGTTCAACTTTTTTTTTTTTTTTTTTTGAATGCAGTCATTCATTTGTGGTAAAAAACTGAGACAATGGATTGAGATTTTTTCGGTCCTACCATCATGCGGTAGAAAAGAGCTAGATGATGTCACTTCCGGGCGTTTTTGAAAATCATGTCAGAAAGTAACAGGGGTGAGTGGTCAGGTAGGACAACTGTAATAAAACATTAAAGATGCAGTCTGTCTAGACTTTGAGCATGTGAACTTTTACAGACGCTGAAAGATTGATATAGATGTACACTCTGCTGAATTCTTTAAAAACATAAATAAATAAATCATTCGAAATCTACTCCACTTTACTGCAAAACTTCACTTGATCTGTGTTTGGTGTCCACATTCACATGTGTTGAATGGAGGAGAAGCTGCTGTGAAGGCCCTTAATAATTACACAGTTTTTGGGAGAAAATAAATTAAAGTTCAAGATCCTGTAACCTAAAAGTGATGTCACAATATGGCAATTCACCATTAGAAATTGAGGGAAAAAAACAGTTCTCTAATAAACAGATGCAAATTTCCTGTAAAGATGCCTTAGAAAACATTTAGAACTTTACGGTTATGGTAGTTTTCATATAATAGTTAGATTTTATTACCAATTCCCAGTATTCTGGTGCGAAAGGATGTGTTACATAGTATCAATTATGTTATAAAAAACTTAATGACAATGTCACATTTAATCTATCAAGCCAAATAAATTGGCACAAAATATCGAAGGGTTAAGTTTATCTCCTTCTATGATACACAAATGAGAGTTTAGAACATCTTTCAGGGCCTCATAAGCAGCCGTCTTTCACGTTCTTCATGAGTACTGATCAAGCCTACTATATCTGGTCTTCTATTGTTAAATACTTGGCTGTATTTTGAGTTTATAAACAAACGTCACTATGTCAGCCACAAATTACCACATAATTTTTAGGGTGTTATTTGGACTGCGGCAGAACTTGCTGGAATTATTTTTTTACTTAAGTAATAGTAATATAACATAAAAATACGTTTTATAAAAACTAAGTTACAAAAAAGATCTACTGCTCAGTCAGGTATACATTTCTTATGCTTAGATTTATGCTTTGAGCATTGATGTGATGTATGATTGGTCGTTTAATACGGAGTTGATTGGTGGAAGGTGTGCAGTAAAACGTTTAATGCACAGGTAGTTAAGTCTAGTTGCTTACAGGATCGAAATGAATCCAGCACCAGTTACTAATAAGATTAGTAACCATAGAACACGAAGTTATGCTGTGACAAACGAGTGAGAGACATATATCAAAGCGTTTATTAGGTAGGCTTACTAAACGGATGTTAATGAGTTTGCAATACGATTGTCATGTGGTATGTTGTGAATTATTGGCAATTTAGGAGAAAATGGAGTCACAGAACACCAGACGAAATAAGCAAGAGACTCGAAGGAGATAGAACCGTGAATGACCACAAAGCTGAGCACAAGAAAATTTAAACACCAGCAGAAGCCTTAGAACCACTAGAAGAATGACAAACACAAGATAGAGGTCAAATAAGGAAAAGCATATCTAAAGGACTATTCCACACTTTCAGTGAACTTTTTTGCGGCGTCAGAGAGATATGACCATCAGATACACGTGTGAATGAATTCTTACTGGTCACTTGAGGACACTGTGGTTGTCTATTTTTAAATGCAGACGGTTGCAAAGGAGTTTGGGGCCTGTTACTGTTCCGTCTTCTGCTGGACGCGAATTAACATGTAGTTGCGAAGTGTTTGATGTGTCTCTATATAGACGAAGAAGATTATTAATCCTAGTGATATTTTTTTTCATTTTATATAAATGCATGTCTCAAATAAAATGTAATTGTGTCTTTTAGAATTTATACTGGTGTGTTTTTAGAGAGACCCGCGTTTCAATTCATCACACTCTTATAATGTGTATAGTAAAATGCTATTGATTAGTAAAAAATAGATTTGCCTTGCACTAGTCAGTGTGCCTAGTCATTCAATAAATAATTTTAATTTAAAAAAAGGCAGTATAGTAAAGAGTTTAGGAGATGCAGAAAAAAAGTAATGAGAGAAGTAAGGAATAAGAGATATCTCGTTAGACAGAGGATACAAGCGATGTGGAGAGACAGCAAACGAAGATCAGGAAACGATTCAAAGAAAAAACAATGAATAAGATTAGATCATGAGCTAAAGTAAATATTTTGAAGATTTCAAAATTGAATCTTCAAGATGAAAGAATAGAAAAAAAATAGATAGATGGAAATAGAAAGAAAGAGAAACAGTCAAAAAAGATTTCATATTCCCTCATTAAAGACCTTCATCAAGGAAGGAAAGAAAGAAAAGAAAAGAAGAAAAATAGAAGAAAGGACTGAAACTAAGAAAGATAGAAAAAGAGAGATCATAGAAGAAGGAATAAAAAAGACTAGATGATTAAAATATAGAAAGATAGATAAATAGAAGAAAACACAAAAAGAAGAAGGGAAAAAAGAAAGGGAAAATGAAGAATAAAGAAAGATAAATTGTCAAGAGAAGTATTAATGATATTATCTCAAGGCATCAAGAATAAGATGAAGAATAAGCAGAAGTAATGAAGAAAGAAACGAATATTACCTCAGGAACAGAACAGAGAATATATCACTTCAAGTAAAAGTTATAGAAAATAAAGATAAGAAAGATAAGAAAGTGAACAACAATAATCATAATTAAAGCAAAATTAAATGTTAAGACTATGTAAGCTAAGTTATATGCATTAAGCCAACGCCTCATTTAGGCGAATCTTCAGCGAACTGTAGACTGTAAAGAAGAGACGCTACACATGTTGTCTATTGTAATATCACGCACGCATCTCTCTCTCTTTCTCTATCAATTATTCAAATCCAAACAAAATTCCCAAAAAGTGCCAAATTGGCAATGACAATGACAAATTGTAAAAGTAATATGTAAAAGCATTTCTTAATATCACACATATCAAGTTGAAATCACATGCATCATATTCGCAAACATAAAAACCGAACGATAATCAATCAACATTTAGAATTCTATGAACAATGATAGCAGATTCTGAGTGTGTGTGAGGCCTATTTACTGATAGTCGACTCCTCCCTCTTCTTGTGACAGGCATCAATGTTCTTGCTGCTAGTAGGATACAATCTCTTTTTTCACCTATAAATGTTAGTAAGTGTTTTATTGTTTACTTTTATGAAGTATAGGGTAGCAGAGATTTCAAATTTTGGAAAAAATGTTCTGCTTTTGATGTCCTTATAGTAGGGCAGTGGGTGAGGAAGTGTTGCTCGTCTCCACTTTCTCCAAGGTCACAGTGTCGGGCAGATGCGTCTCCTCTCTGGGCAGCCAGTTTGTCTGTATCTGCCCGTCTACAGTCAGCGAGTAATTGCTCAGATCGTATCGCGTCATTATTTCTTGTTTTCTTTTAATTTACAGTCTTTCACTGTACTCGGATATTCTGCTGTGTGTGTAGTCTCTATTTAGGGGCCAAATAACATTCAAGTTTACTTTGTTTTTCTGTTGTTTCAGTCCAATAGGTCAGGTAATTTTCTTTTTTGTGCTTTTGTAATTTGGTTGGGCGCCGAATTTGTGGATGAGGTGTTCATTGTCCTGAGGCTGGCTGTGGTTAGTCGTGTTAGTTGGTTTTGTAGCCAGACTCTCTCTCTCTCTCTCTGATCTCTCTTCAGTTCCTCCTTCGCGTCAGGTGGTTCTTCGCTTCTACGTCGTGCATTAAAATCCTTTAATGCATGGCTAGCCGTGGGATTATCCCTTACTTGTCTTCTATTTGTCTAATTGTGTAATAGGAGACACATTTTTTACCTGTCAAATAAAAATGTACTATTTGATTCATTCTGGCTGTGCATCAAAATGAGTCTGAATATTTTAAAGCAGATCGTGATCACAGCAAGTCTTTTATGACCTTTCACTTCATGAATTTTCTTTCATTTCAGAGCTGATGGAAGTGAAGGAGGAGAGTGAAGAACTGAGTTGAAGTGGAGGAGGAACATCATGACAAAACCGGAGAAAAAACCTTGAGTCGCTCAAGACTAAAAAAGACATTTTTAAAGAAAAGAAGCGGGAAGAAATCTACAACCTGCAGCAGTGTGTGAAAGAGTTCTCAAACCAACAGACTCTTGTGAGCTTCACATGAGAGTTCATACAGAGAGAAGCCGTTCACATGTGAATCAGTTGGGGAAGAGCTTCACACAAAGAGGAAATCTTAGAGTCATATGAAAGTTCCACTGGAGAGAGAAGCCGTTACATGTGATCAGTGTGGGGAGAGTTTTCCAGTCATATCCAAACCCTTAAAGAACACACATGAGGAGTTCACACTGGAGAGAGACCATTCCATGTAATCAGTTGTGGGAAGAGTTTCACGCGCGATCATCAAGCCTTAAAGAACACATGAGGATCCACACCGGAGTGAGACCGTTCACAGTTTGATCAATGTGACAAAACATTTCGTGGGGAAATCAACCTAAAGAGACCACCTGACAGTTCATACAATGAGAAGCCACATTCATGTTCTGTGGTGGAAAGAGTTTTTCACGGCTGTCATATTTACAAGAACATGAGAAAATTACACTGGTGTGAGAGAGTACATGTGCTTTGAGTGTGAGAAGACTTTTACTGCAGCCGGGATCTAAAAACTGCACCCAGAGAATTCACACTGGAGAAAAAAACCTTTCAAGTGTTCACACTGTGACAAAGAGATTCAATAAGTCGTCATCTCTGAAAACACATGAGAGGATCCACCTGGAGGAAAAACCTTCAAGTGTTCCACTGTGACAAGAGATTCAGTCAGTCAGAACATCTGAAAACACCAGAGGATCCACACTGGAGAAAAACCTTACAAGTGTTCACAACTGTGACAAGAGATTCAATCAGTCAGCATCTCTGAAAACACATGAGAGGATCCACAGCAGAGAGAAGCTGCACACATTTGATCAGTGTGGAAATAGTTTCACTATTAAAAATCACCTGAAGATACACATGAAGATCCATGCAGTGGAGAAACCATCACCACAGTCTGAAATCACGATAAGTTAGTTATCTTTGTGTGCAACAGTGTTTCTTCTGTCTAACTCAGGGGTAGGCAAGTTCGGTCCTAGAGAGCCGCTGTCTGGCAGAGTTTAACTCCAACCCTGAAAAAAACCCCACTGCCTAGAGCCTTACCCTGCGTCCCAATGTCCGTACTATCCATCCTAAATAGTATGTGAGATGAAAATAAGTGTGTCCCAAAGCATAGTATGTTGAAAAGAGTATGCCAAAAGTCCCCGGATGGTCTACTATTTCCGGTATTTTTTAAGTGTGGATCAGTGCACACTAGAGGCTAATATTGCCCACAACCCATTGCGCGTTGGACGAGGATTGAGTTCAGAACTACAAACACGAGTAAAAAGTGTTAAAAAACTACAAAACATGGCGGATATGCACGATCGACGCTGAGAGGTTTGAGTGACTAATAATCAGTTCAACCTGATAGAAATAATAAAAGTTGTATTTGGTAAAATGTTTAGCAGAAGTGGTTGATGAAGATGAGTGCCATTAGTGTTTGTTTTTGTATTATTAATGTCTATTGTGAGAATAAACAGTAGTCTTTGTTAAAGCAGTTTTATAGTCTTTTCTCATAGAAACTGATTATTGGAGTCAGGATATATCAGCAAACACTCAGAATAAAGTGAGATGATCTGAATGTTTGTTGAATGAGTGTTGATAGTCTGAGGATCTCAATATTTTTCATGTCAATAGTTCCTGTTTTCACCTCATTTATTATGCTGATGTCTTCAGATCTGCTGTAAATTGACACTTAAGTTCATTTCATTGCTGTCAATAGACTGAGGGGATTTGTGGACCTCAATGAACAATATTTTTTGTCTTTGTGCTTTTAACTGTTTTCTTACAGTTCTTTACTACTTTTCTAGACATCTGTCATTATTTTAATAGAGAAACAGAATAAAATCTGAATTAGCATCAGTTGGGTGATTCTCATGAAATCCAGATATAGAAGGTGTCTATGTCTAGCATCAGAATTTTTAAAATGCCCTTGAAGCCAATTTTCTTTTTGCACATATAAGATTGAGGTCTGAACTTACTATAACCATTATTTTTAGAAAATTTAAAAAAATATTTCCTATATAATTTTTACATTTTTTAGATGAAGTCCATAAAAAAGTATCATTACCGCAACATGACATTACATTAAATATATGGTTAAAAATTTGTATTTTTGGCTAATGTTAAAGTAGACCCTTATTACTCATGCTCAAAGCTATGTAAAACTCTGGAGAGATTACTTTTTCATATTTATTATTTTTTGTAATTTCCTTATTTTCTCTCATTACCGAAACGTACGTGATGATTTACAATTTCTTTTATTTAATTGTTTTACTAAAAGATACCATACACATTTGTCATGTAGCAGACCTTAAATAAGTAGTGTTGTATAATATGTATATACATTTTAAAACAAAATATGATTATCTAATTATTGCTTAATTTGTAAAAAAAATATACGTTGCGGTAATGAAAATGTCATTTCGGTAATGAGGATCAATGTTTCGGAAATGAGATTTAGCTCACACATTCACTGTTGACAAAGGGGTTTGATGCCTAACCCTATTTTTGTAATGATTCATCACTCGACATAGGATCCATTTTGCAAGCTTTATTAAGAGATGTCGTGGTCGTACAGGCAGGGGTCAGAACCAGCAAACACAGCAATGTAGAGCAGACAGAATCGTGGTCAGGGACAGGCAAGGGATCGAGGCAACAGGCAAGATACACAGTCCAGAGAACAGGCAGAGGGTCGGTAGGCAGGCAGCAACGGGTCAATAAACGATAAGCAGACAGAAACAGCAACAGGTAATCAAACAGGGTACAAACGCTCAGAAATGACAGCCGGAGCAATGATCAAGACTGATCTAGACTGGTCTAAGAGCCGCTTAAATAGCGGTCTAAAGGAGCTGCAGCTGGTAAGCAATCAGAGTCCAAGGCACGGGGTTATGGGAAATGTAGTGAGGATCAGTATAGGTGGCTGAGTGGATGCGTGAGTGTCAGTATTCTGGGGATGGAGCCCTCTGCTGGCCAGTAGAGGGACTCACGGGGTTCGTCTCCGTGACAGTAGCATTCATTAACAAAGTGTTGTAAATACTATAATATATACAGTACTACAATTTACTATAGTATGGATCAAAAACACTATTTACTATCAATTACTATAGTATTTTTTCACCTGGGCCATGTCCAACCTCAAATGACGCCAACTGGATAAATTCAGACAAATGACGAAATGTGTAGCCTTTGTAAAATAGACTACAGTAGCCATATTGTGACAAAATTACATCCCGTGTCATTATAATTCGTAGTTTATGCCAAAAAAAACAACAAAAAAAAAAAAACGGAGTAGCCTAATCTTAAAAATTGCATTAATCATATATTTCGCCTTCTCGAGCTATAAGCTACAGGTCTTGTATTCTGTTTTAATCAGACATCCGCCCCCTCCTGGCCTAGTCTCACATACACAGACGCACACAAAACCAATGCTGACAACGAAGCAACTTTGTAACTAGATTTTGCTCTTTTTGAATAAGTGAAAAAATATTGCCAATATGGCCCCGCGACCAAGGTTTTTCTCTCCCAGCTCAGATCGTCTCTCTCGGTGTCTGTGCAGTGAGTGTTACATTGACCGTACCACAGCTGATTCGTCATTTGTTCTCTGTTAATATTCAAAATCACTGCATATAGCCGCTCTTTAACGTAAGTGTATGGTGATCATGTCACAATTATATCAAGATTTTTGCATGTCAGTGAAAGTAACTGCTGTTTACTAAGGCCGCATTTACACTGCAAGTCTTAATGCACATCCGATTTTTTTGGACGACGTGCTTACATTTCTTTTAAAATTGACCTGTATCCGATGTCTCCTTTTTTACACTGCACTTGGCGAAACGTATTAAAAATAGCATATATGACATCACAAATAAATAATAAGTAACTGTTTACTAAGTCGCGTTTAGTGACTATTTATATTCATGCCTGATGTTTTTAAAATCTCAAATCCCCCACAGTTACCAAGTTTTGGATATGTTGTTAGAACGTAGTTTTTAAATTCGTCTGCATTATTTTCATCACCTGTAAATGACAAAAATTTAAGCAAAATTTTAGAAAGCAAAACTTTGGCATTTTACCAATTCCTAAACATTTTATATTGTTTATAAACAAAAAAACCATACCCACCAAAAAATGTAACTTTTTTCTCTCCAAGTCCTGCAGCTTCCAGTTCCTCCCTTTCAAACTTTGTTGGTGCAACACTTTGTGTCATACTTTTCAAGCAGCAGAACACTCTTGTGAAGCTACTGCGAGGCAGGTGCGCAACTGCACATTTGCTGAGGGGTATGCAAGATCATAGTTGGCGCCCCCCCCCCTCCCCCAAACAACAAACAAAAACAAAGATATATAGCTGTATATATTAACTATATACTTATTAATATTAATTAATATTACCAGGCACTAGTATACATACACACACACACACTAATATTCTGTAGTAGCATACAGTGGCAAGACACATATGTGAACCTTTGTGAACGTTTTAAACTGCTAATAGTGATTTTAAAATTAAGTGAAGTTCACAACGTAATTTTGGAAGGAGTGAACCCATCTAATCTTTCATTTAGTGAAACTCAAACATAATCTCAAGAGGAGGGCACCCTAATCTTTCATTACATCCAGAGCATATAAGCAGCTACTCACCCTGCTCTGGCATCAGTTGTTTCGATATCCCTCCACCTCCCCAACTCCACCACATAAATTAAGCATCTCATCTATCATACTCCTCTTTCATGCAATAGTAGTCCCTGGGGGGTATATCCAAGCTCGAGTTGAAGCTGCTTCCTCGAGCCCCTCCACAGTGGACAGCAAGCCAAATACCTTAACCTTATTAGCTTAAAGATTTTATGAGGAAACGAACTCGTGAATTGCCTAAATTATTACATTATTAGCTAACTGCATTCTCTAAATTGTATGTTGACTTGCATTCTCTGTAAAGCTGCTTTGAAACTATATGTATTGTGAAAAGCGCTATACAATAATTGTGAATTTAATTGAATTGCTTGAATTTTTGACTTGGTTGGTTTTCTGCATTAATTTGTCATAAAATTGTCATCTGATCTTCATCAAAGTCACAAGTATAGACGAAACACAATGTGACACACTACAACACAAACAATAATTTTCTTTAATGCCTTTATTGAACAGAGCCCATTAAGCATTCACAGTGCTTTGGAAAAGTACACTGTGTAAAGTAATGATTATATTTGGTTTTGTTGCTGCCGCGTTGTTTGAGCTAGAGCTCCGTCGAGCTGATTCCTAATTGTTTTTTTTGCCTCGTAAAATCTAACTTATAATCTATCACTCTTTCTTTTTCGGTGGGGGAACACATCCCCAACATTATTTTATATAAAAAACATTTGGATTACCTTGATATCGCTAGTTTTATCCGACTTCCCGAACTTTCGCTACTAGCTTTAGCCCGTTAGCATTAGCGGCGTGCCACGCCCACGCTACGCTAGCGTTTGTACTCTTCTCTCTCACAATATTATTGTTTCATCTAAGTTACTCTAATGGCGAGTGTATTGGATGTTTCTCTACCTTTGTGTGCAGGTGAGGACACGTTTGAGCTGCATGCGGTGCAGTTGGAACTGGAGGCCGTGGAGCGGCAGATCCGGATCCTTCTCGAGAAGCAGGCCGAGTTACGCGAGCGGCAGACAGCGCTGGAAACTTCTCGCGCTGACGCTCACCAACCCTCAGTAAGTTTGCAGCGCGATATTAACACTCCTGCCTCCTCTACGCCGTGTGTTTCTCTGCACAGGGCCCGAGCACCAAGAACGCGTTCATCCCAGCCCTCGTTCACTCCGGCGCCGTCACACCAGGGACCTTGGGTGCTTCAGCAGCGGAAGACGAGCCAGGCCTCGGACCAGGACCTCTCCTCCGCCGCCCCCGGTCTTCGACGTCTCGACACGGAACCGCTTCTCCCCTCTTCGCGAGGCAGAACGCGACGCCGTGGTCATCGGAGACTCCATCGTCCGCCACGTCCACGCTACCACAGCCAAAGGTAAGGCGCAGTCACTGTTTTCCTGGTGCTCGTGTTCTCGATGTCTCTGCGCAGATTCCCGCGATCCTCAACGGTGTTGAGACCATCGGAGCTGTAGTGCTGCACGCGGGGTGAACGACACCAGGCTGCGGCAGACGGAGGTGCTGAAGCAGGACTTCAGAAGCCTGATCGAGACGGTACGAGCCACATCGCCCGCGACGAAGATCATCGTGTCCGGACCGCTTCCGACGTACCGACGAGGACATGAAAGGTTCAGTAGATTATTTGCTTTAAATGAATGGTTGATGTCTTGGTGTAATGAACAGAAGCTGCTCTTTGTAAATAATTGGAATCTTTTCTGGGAGCGTCCTAGGCTCTTTCCGTGCTGATGGCCTGCACCCCAGCAGCATCGGAGCTGATCTTCTGTCAGAAACATCTCCAAGACGCTTCGCACCATATGACTAGTAAGTCATACCTCAAATCACAGCCTGTGTTCTGCCCACTTCATTGATAGAAATGTGAGTGTAGTACAGTCTATAGAAACTGTGTCTATTCCCCGAATAGTGAGGTTTAACAATAAAAATAAAGGATCTAGAAAAAACCTAATCGTGATCAAACCAGATTTTTGTAAAATTACTGAACAAAACAATCTCTAAAACTAGGGCTACTAAACATTAGATCGCTGACACCTAAGGCAGTTATCAAAATGAAATTATCACGGATAATAGTCTTGATGTAATTTGCCTTACTGAAACATGGCTTAAAGCAAATGATTATTTTGGTCTTAATGAGTCTTGTCCTCCTGGCTACCGTTATAAAAATAAATGCCGCCTGATTGGCCGTGGCGGTGGTGTAGCAACAATCTATAGAGAGATACTTAATGTTACTCAGAGAACAAACTACAGGTTTAATTCTTTGAAATTCTTATGCTAAATGTTACACTCTCAGATATAAGTAAAAAGTCGCTACTATCTCTTGCTTTGGCTACCATTTATAGACCTCCAGGGCCTTATGCTGATTTCCTAAAAGAGTTTGCAGACTTTCTCTCAGACCTATTGGTCAACGTTGATAAAGCGCTGATTGTTGGAGATTTTAACATTCATGTAGACAATACAAATGATACGTTAGGGGCTGCGTTTACAGATTTACTAAACATTTGGGGTCGAACAAAACGTCACTGGACCCACTCACCGTTTAATCATACTCTAGATTTAATTATATCACATGGAATAAATCCTACTGATATAGAAATTCTACCGCAAAGTGATGACGTCTCTGATCACTACCTTGTAACATGCGTACTGCATACTGATGATATTTGTCAAATTGCGCCACGATATCGACTAGGCAGAACAATTCTCCCGACAACTATAGATAAATTCACAAATAATCTGCCTGATCTGTCTCAGCTGCTCATCGTACCCAAACACGCAAATGATCTTGAGGAAATGACTAGCAGTATGTGCACCATTTTTACTAGTACATTAGATACTGTTGCACCGATGAGATTAAAAAAGGTTAGAGAGAAAAATACTGTTCCATGGTACAACAGTATTACTCGCGCTATGAAAAGAGAAACTCGTAATCTAGAACGCAAATGGAGACAAACTCGTTTAGAGGTCTTCAGAATCGCATGGAAAGACAGTTCATCCCGCTATAGAAAGACTCTAAAAGCAGCCAGGGCCGAGCATCTCCGCAAACTTATAGAGAATAACCAAAACAATCCACGGTTCTTATTTAGTACAGTAGCTAGATTAACAAATAAACAGATATCACCAGAACAAAATGTTTCATTACAGTTTTTAGTAGTGATGACTTTATGAATTTCTTTAATGAAAAAATCGAAAGTATCAGAAATAAAATTGTAAATGTACAACCTTTGACAGATTTTTATGATTCAGCCTCAATTATCGCCCCTCAAGAACAGTTGCAGTGCTTTACAACTATAGGACAGGAAGAGCTAAATAAACTTATTACTGCGTCTAAACCAACAACATGTTTATTAGATCCAATACCCACTAAACTACTGAAAGAACTGTTACCTGTAGCAGAAGAACCTCTTCTCAATATTATCAACTCGTCTTTATCTCTAGGTCACGTCCCACGATCGTTCAAGCTAGCAGTTATTAAGCCTCTCATTAAGAAACCACAATTAGATCCAAACATATTAGCAAATTACAGACCCATTTCAAATCTTCCATTTATGTCTAAAATACTAGAAAAAGTAGTGTCGGTCCAATTGTGCTCCTTCTTGCAAAAAAACTCTATCTATGAAAAATTCCAGTCAGGATTCAGGTCTCATCATAGCACAGAAACTGCGCTCGTTAAAATTACAAACGACTTGCTTCTAGCTTCTGACCAAGGCTGTGTCTCAATAGTTTACTTGATCTCAGTGCTGCGTTCGACACTATAGATCATAAATACTCCTAGATCGATTACAGAATTACACTGGTATTCAGGGACAGGCATTACGGTGGTTTAGGTCGTACCTATCAGACCGTCACAATTTTGTTTATATAAACGGGGAAAAATCTAAGATAACGATAGTAAACTATGGAGTGCCGCAAGGATCTGTGTTAGGCCCTCTGCTATTTTCAATTTACATGCTGCCACTCGGCAATATTATAAGAAAACATGGAATTAGTTTCCACTGCTATGCCGATGATACTCAGTTATATATTTCAACACACCAGATGAAATCTCTAAATTATCCAAACTGACAGAGTGTGTTAAAGAATTAAAACATTGGATGACTAGTAATTTTCTTCTATTAAATTCAGATAAGACTGAAGTATTACTTATTGGACCAAAAACCTGTACAAAGAATCTTTCAGACTACAATCTGCATTTAGAAGGATGTACTGTTACTCCATCCTCGACAGTTAAAGACCTGGGTGTTATATTAGACAGCAACTTGTCCTTTGAAAATCATATTTCATATGTTACAAAAACAGCCTTCTTTCACCTCAGAAACATTGCTAAAATACGGAATATGTTATCTGTTTCTGATGCAGAAAGCTTTCATCGTCTCGACTAGATTACTGTAATGCATTATTAGCTGGTTGTCCTTCCTCCTCAATAAACAAGCTACAATTAGTACAAAATGCAGCTGCTAGAGTTCTTACCAGGTCAAGAAAATATGATCATATAACCCAATCTTATCATCTCTACACTGGTTACCTATTAAGTTCCGTATCGATTATAAAGTATTGCTAATGACCTATAAGGCTCTAAATGGTTTAGCTCCTGTGTACTTAACTGATCTTCTATCGCCCTACAATCCTTCACGCTCTCTAAGTCACAAAACTCTGGACTTCTGGTTGTACCTAGGATAGCTAAGTCCACTAAAGGAGGGAGAGCGTTTTCACATTTGGCTCCTAAACTCTGGAATAGCCTTCCTGATAATGTTAGGGGCTCAGACTCGCTCACCCAGTTCAATCTAGATTAAAGGCGCATCTCTTTAGCCAAGCATTCACATAATGCATCTCATACCAGATCAACTGCACATGACTATCTTTGCTTAAAGTTATGAACAGCAGCTACGCTAATTATTCTCCTTTTGCTTTTCTGTTTTACCTCGGGACACACGCCCTGAGGTGACTAGAGAGGACATCAGCTTCAGTTTGGATCCAGCCTCTTAAGAAGACCTCAGATGACCATCACCTGTGAAGAGACGGCGCCAGCTCCTGCGAGGACTTCAGAAGACGCAATCATCTGGATCAACATTCACATTGCACAATCTCTATATCCTAATTTATTGTTAATGTAATTCATTTTCCAGGAGCTCTTTGCTTCTACCTTCAGTTAAACTGCTAACAGTTATTGTAATTAATTACCTAAAGTATATTATTTGCTAACTACATTCTTTAAATTGTAATGTTGACATCCATTTTCTGTAAAGCTGCTTTGAAATGATATGTATCGTGAAAAGCGCTATACAAATAAATTTGAATTGAATTGAATTGAATTGAATATTTTTGTATGTTATTATGTTAACTACATTGTGTTTTTCTACTTGTGACTTTGATGAATATGACATGAGCAATTGATGATATATCAATTATTGCAGAGGATTTTATCACATTTTTCAATTTCCTTGCCACTCTGTACTCTATCCCTCACAAAAACTTTCTGCACTTTACTGTCGATTAAAATTTGTAATGCCCTTGCCCCACCCCAAACCTACAGTATGTCATCTGACATTACATTCCTTGCCTGAAGAGGAATTTAATGCAGGGCAACAACTCACTACGCGATAGAGCTTAATGCAGTTAGAATGTCCATAAAACTCAAGATAGCGAGTGCTGTTTTTGTCACAAATATACAGTGGCGGAGCCAGGATTTTTTCATAGGGGTGGCCAGGCAGGGGCCAGCAACCAGTCTGGGGTGGCAAAGAAATATTCATTATTTAAACATAAAAATTAGTCTGATTATAATGTAGCTACTGGACTGTGCCTACAACACAACTGAATACAGTTCGTTTTTAGCCTACTTAATTGTAATCGAGACCATGGAATGCTGAGTGAATTTGACCCTTTTTTTTTCTCTTCTTCTTCTTCTTCTTCTTTTTTTTAATCATTCCTCACTTGCAGGCTATTAATAAAGGGGCTCATACTATAGCTAAATTTCAACTGTTCAGTCAGTTCTGGTTCTCAAACCCCCAATAGCTTGTTCTCCATTGTTGCATCTCCATTGATGAGACATGCAGATACCTACATACTGTAGTTCATAGATTATTCAACCTTCATTGAATTTTATGTATAATCAATGAACTCTTCAACAATTCTGAGTTTGTCTGTTTCCAAAAGTAAACAAAAAAGTAAACACTAAATGTTTAACTTTCTGTATTGTCAAAAATAAATAATTGCAACAGTTCTATCATACTTAAAATTAAACTCAATTAAACTACAAAGAAAAGAAAAAAAGTGTTCTCTTTTGAATTCCCATTTGCTGATGTGGAAGTCAACAGCACATAAATGCCAGAATGTAAAATTAATTATGCATTTAAATGTGATACATTTTTATTCGTACTTTATAAATTAACGCAAAATTAGCATCTTCTAGTACAAATGCACAGTTCTCACATTTATTTATGCATTAAAACATTACATATAAGCTTGTGCCTTATATTGTGATCTCACATAGCAGAATATTTTAGTCCAGAGACATGTGACGCATATATAGGCCTACATGCATGCAGTTTTAATGCAGCTTTAATAGCCTTGTTTGGTTATTGCATGACTTAATAAACGACAGAACTACAACGTTGCATTTATTGTGAGTAATATACAGCGCGCTATATTTGCGCGTGATTGAAAAGTGCGCGGTCTTGCAAGTTGCAACCCACATTTTGAGAAACATTGACGTAAGCTATATATATATATATATATATATAATGTTCGCCGTTCACTGTTGTTCTGCTGAAGCTCATTCGGCACCTGTATCGTTTCCGCATGCGTTTGACTTGCGCCTGGCGCTGAGGCGAAGTTGGAGTGTGCGTCTGAAAACTCTCCCGTTTTTTGTGGTCTTAAAGAGACAGTTCTGCGTTTAAATAAAACGAAATAAAATAAAATTAAAGTTCTTGTCAACAAAAAAAGTAGACAAAAAAAGCAATTGTGAGCGGGGTGGCCAAAGGGGTGGCTACCCCTGGCTCCGCCCCTGCAAATATATTATCTGTTTTGTTCAATTTTGCCAATGAAACTATAAAGACAAAGCAGAACTGTTCGTCTCCACGCGATACACAGCAGTTTCATTTCTGAATCTGCGTTTTTGAATGTAACAAAAGTGATTCACGGGACCATTCATAAAAGACTTGAAGCGGCTACACGCAGACCGACCGGTGTATGACATCAAAGACTTACAGTGATATAGGTTACACTTACACATTTCTTGTTATCCTCTTGGACGTCAATGTCCTCATTTTAAGACACTGTTTTTCTTTTTTCTTTTTTTATGTTTTCTGTTCTGCGCCCCAGATATAATAAAATATATATTTTTTACTAATTTATAATGCTAAAAAAACATTATTTTTCAACAAACATCATTTAAAAATGTATTTGAAAAGTTTTATTCAAAAAGATTTTCAAAGAAGTTTTGGCACAATGGCGCCCCCCTCAGTGCGGCGCCCCTATGCACTGCATACCCAATTTTTGCGCCACTGCTGCGAGGTCTTGCAGAATGATTACGACGACTTGAAGATCTTCTGCCTGCTTTCTGCTCCATAGCTTGCGAAAAGTCGATTTACTTCAACTAAGCTGCGCGATGCGACAAATGCCTCGTTCTTAATGTGTCATATTATGTGTCATGTCAAATTATATCATAGTATTGGCATAACATCATATGTGAACACAATTCCCATACAGACAGACAACAGCTTTTTAAAGGGATAAGCAAGTTTTCTTACCATCCACTGCGTTATGCCCTTGCATTCCAGATGGAGTGGCTGTTCGGTCTGGGACATTTGAGTGAGAACCACGATCCACTTCATTGGCAAGTTGTCTTAAAATATTAGCCATATGTCAGCCATGGTACTTGCATGATGTTTTATGCACAATAACTGACTTGCAAGACATTAAAATGCCGCCACCAAACCAAATTAAAGCGGGATGAAGATTTGATCTCTCACTGTCCAATGACAGTGAGCGTTACAAGAGAGAGAGGGTTGGCTCTTCAAATTAAGGCGAAAGTTGATTGGTTGCTCCCACGTATGTACTGTCCAACGGCATTTTTCCACTCGATTGACAAATGGATAAAGAAAAAAGCATTTGCCAATTTCTTTTTAAAAACGTGATTTAAATGAGCATTTAAAATGATTTACTAATGTACTTTTTATTGATCTACGTTTTAAAAAATGAATTAAATAACCCGTTTCAAAATTGTCTTTATTTATACATTCAAAAAAGATTTGTTAAATGTGTTTTGTTTTACTAAACTACATTTAAAAACAGGAATTAAATGAACAACTTTAAATATGTCTATTAATTTGCCCATATAAAAAGTGATTCATTTATATACATTTTTATGTTTGAATTATTAAATTAATTAAAGGTGCCATAGAATTGAAAATGGAATTTACCTCGGCATAGTTAAATAACAAGAGTTCAGTACATGGAAAAGACATACAGTGAGTTTCCTCCTTCTTATATAAATCTCATTTGTTTAAAAGACCTCCGAAGAACAGGCGAATCTCAACATAACACCGACTGTTACGTAACAGTCGGGGTGTACGCCCCCAATATTTGCATATGCCAGCCCATGATGTTTCCCAACATTACGAAAGGCATAGACAAGGGCAGCCAGTAACGTCTGGATCTGTGCAGAGCTGATCATCAGACTAGGTAAGCAAGCAAGAACAATAGCGAAAAATGGCAAATGGAGTATTATTCACGTCAGAATAATAACTGACATGATCCATGATAACATGATATTTTTAGTGATATTTGTAAACTGTCTTTCTAAATGTTTCGATAGCATGTTGCTAATGTACTGTTAAATGTAGTTAAAGTTACCATCGTTTCTTACTGTATTCATGGAGACAAGAGCCGTCGCTATTTTCATTTTTAAACACTTGCAGTCTGTATAATTCATAAACACAACTTCATTCTTTATAAATCTCTCCAACAGTGTAGCATTAGCCATTAGCCGGAGCCTATCAAACTCATTCAGATCAAATGTAAACATCCAAATAAATGCCATACTCACATGATCTGATATGCTGCATGACGAACACTTTGTAAAATCCATTTTGAGGGTTTATAAGCTGTGTGAACTTTGTTTATGCAGTGTATTATAGAGTTGCGAGCCTGGGGGTGGGGAGCACGAGCATTTAAAGGGGACATGCACAGAAATGCGCATTTCTAATTATGCCCCAAAATAGGATTGAATAATTGAATAATAAAATTATGGGGTATTTTGAGCTGAAACTTCACAGACACATTTAGGGGACACTTTAGACTTATATTACATCTTGTGAAAAAGCGTTAGGGCACCTTTAATTTTTTCTTCCTCGTTACTGTTCATGGCTGTTTTTGCATTGACTTCCATATATGACATTTTTTGATTGCAAAGCCATGACACCATATAATTATGTATTCTGATTGTTGTTGGTTTTTCCCAGTTGGGAAGTGGTAAAATTTATCATTTTACTGTGATCACCAGGTGGCACCATTAACCCTTTAGATAGGCCTGTGCAAAAAAAAAAAATGCTTACTTTCTGGCTTTTATATGGAGATAACAGCATATTATAGCGTGTGTGTGTGTGTGTGTGTGTGTGTGTGTGTGTGTGTGTCACTAAACCCCCTGGGAAAAGGTGCATGAAAAAGTGCACTGATGGTAAAGAAAGCTTTAGGTCTGGGCTGTAACTGAAAACAAACGTGCTATATCTGATTTTTGGCATGATTGCTAAACAGTAGTTCTGAGTTTTTCTGGAGCTATCCCTGGTTTAGTCCTGGGTTTTGCCTTAGTTTGATCCTGACCCATTCTTGCCCTGGCTTAGGTCTAGTTTAGTTCTAGATTTAACACTGGTTTAGTGCTGTACCATTACATTGGATTCAGTTTAAGTGGATCTACTTAGCCCACTCTTACCTTTAAAAAAAAGGTGTATACATAAGGGTAAAAGGTGCATATTTTTTCAAATGTTAATCAATGTTTAGTGTCATAAGATGGCAGCTGAGTTAAACACATTTAACTGTGAGATATTCACATTTTAGAGATTTTGCTGAGCTGTGTGTGTTTATTTTTCCATTAGATATTCAAAAAGGGAAAACAAAGAGACCATGGAGTGAAGAGGAGAGCAGTGCAGTCGAGAGAAGAATGGGAAGTTTATAGCTCTGAGAAAGATACCTGGGAAAGAAGCCTGCATGCTGTACATCACACAGGAGTCCCCAGCACTGAAGACCAGGACATGGAAGGATGTCAAGTCAAAGTTTTTAAATGGATCTTTTAAAATGTTTGTTAACAGCATGTTCAACACTTTGGAATGGAGGCATGAGTAAAGTGGACCAAATTAGCATTAGTTCCAAATATCATAGTTAATGCATTGAAACTTTATATTTCAAGTCCTTCCATGTCTTTGTCTTAAGCAATTAAGTCAAGAGAACGTTGCTTTAACCTCCGGATGGGCAGAAGTTCACAGAATGTTCATTTTAGTAAATTTAAATTTTATTTGCTCAGATCTTAATGCTACTCAATGAAAATAAGTATAAACTACAATTTTTGATTTTGGCATGGATTCAGTGTTTGCAGTTTACTCCCTTTAAAACGAATGGAAAAGCACATTAAGCTGTAGGAAGAAAGAAAGAATACCTACACAAAAGATTGTGGTGGGATGGATAAAGGGACGTTCGGTAACGTTACTTAGGTGTAGCTTGTTGGTGTCAAAGCCTGCTTATCTCAGTTCCACAATTTAGTTTACATTCAGTTTACAAACATCTAATTGCATTATGAAGGACCGCTTGCAGGGTTTACGTTTGTTTTGGTTCTAAAAGACAACAATAGTCAGTACGGTTGAATGGCAAAGGTGTTAAAACATTGAGGCATAATTGAGCTTCAGTTTCAAGTAATTGTACTCTTAGGTAGAGGTCTAAAGGTGCCATCAAAAAACAACAGTATGCAGAAACAGTTTAAATGTAATGTCTGGTTTATTATGGTTCATTTTGAATAAAGTTACTTAAATCACAATATTACTTTGTCCCTGTATTTAATTACAAGCTTAGCTTTTCAACTTCCCAACTTTCCCTGATGTAGATTAGTGTCAAAAAATGGATAAGATACTAATCAATAATAAAACTAGTTTATAAATTAAATGTTCATTTTGGGAAGTATCAATACCATTACTTTATAATTATGGTATCAGTACACTGGTATGATATCATCTTAACCCTTTTTTATAGATTTTTAACAAAAGACATAACAGGAATTATTTTAAGCCACAATGACAGTTAAGGTGCAGGTGAATGACTGGCATGGTGTTAGACCAGAGGTTTCCTCCCCTGGCAGAGCCTTATCATCCAACAGTATTTTATATTTTAGATTTTAATTCTGAAGTTGTATTTTGCAAATGTAAAAGGATTCAACTGTACAACATTGGACTGTAATGTACTACAATATGTATTTAATGGTTGATTTAGTGTTTTCATTAATCCCAGTATCAGTGCCTTATCAATCAACATCATTTTCTTATTTTATATTGGTCTTCAAGTTCGAATCTTCAAATTTAAAGTGACACAAAAAATCTCAATAACATTTTCTCACTTGGATGGTTAAAAACTTTTATGCATTTCTTAGTGTTTTTCTTTGTTTAATGGAGTGTATAGCTTCGGAGTGCCATCTAGTGTCTAGAAATGGTATATTGTCCCTGAAACAAGGGGAAAGGCATGTCCTCAGTTTGTAGGTATTTAACTAAGTCCTCACTTTGTAGGGTTTGCAAGAATGTGTGTGTGTGTGTGTGTGTGTGTGTGTGTGTGTGTGTGTGTGTGTGTTCGCATCCTATAATGGGCCTGATGTTGTGGGGTGGGGTTTGTTTGTTTGTTTGTTTATTAAGTTTTTACGCCATGTTAGCATCATGGCTATTTACATGGCAAAAAAGGTCAATATCATCCATAAAATTTACATTATATAAAACATTTCAACTTAACATAAGATAGAAAATCTAAAATACATTCAGGTGGTACATTTTCAAATATTCCATGCAAACATGTTTGAATAAAAGCGTTTTCTAGCAGTATCATAAAAATTACAATTCAACAGAATATGCTTAATAGTCAAAGGAACATTACATGAAAGACATAAAGGAGGAACTTCTCCTATTAATAAAAACCCATGGGTAAGCCTTGAGTGCCCCGGTCTACACCTAGTAAAGACAACTTGATCATGTCTTGATTTGAAATTATGGAAGGTATTTCTTTTTTACTAGGGTTTATTTCATACAGCTTATTATTTTTATTTTCATCCCATTCTTTCTGCCACTTATTAGTTATATATAAATTAATTACTGGTTTAAAATCAGAAGGTGGTATTTGACAGTCAGATATTTCCAGGTCAAGCGCATCCCTGGCAGCCGTGTCCGCTCTCTCATTACCAGTAAGTCCAATGTGACTTGGAACCCAGCAAAAAATAATATTAAATTTATTCTTCTTTAAAAGATCAAATTTGATTAAGATTTCAACAATTATGGGATGATTAATCTTTAGAGATTCAAGTGCTTTGACTCAAGATCATGTCTTCGAGGCAATTAAAAAGTCCCGTTCTTGACCCTTCTCAATATTTTCCAGAACCAGAAGCAATGCTCGAGCCTCAGCTGTGAAAATAGAGCCTTGGTCCGGAATTCGAATAGCATATTGTTGATCTCCTATCACTGCTGCTGCTGATACACTGTTATTGGTCTTTGATCCATCCGTGAATGCAGTTTTATATAGTGGAAATGAAGACCTTATCTCTAACCCTGCGTTCACACCGCCGGCGGCAAGAGCGTCAAAATTCGCTCTGGCCGCCCTGCCGTCGACGCTGTCGAAAGATTCTTGGACGCCCTGGACGCTCTGACGTAGATCGAATGCTTAAACATCATTTAAAGGGGCCGCAAATCAATTAAGCATATCGATCTTGTGCAGACTGACCACAAGATGAAATCTTTTAAATGTGAAAGTAAGAAATTGATTGATGGAATTAACTTACGTAATTATACATGTTTGATAACGAAATAAAGCAGTTAAAAGCTATTTGTGTGGTGTGGCTTTTGTGTTAATGGTTTAGTGCTAGTCTAATTTCAACATTCAGTTTATAGGAGACTTTATTTATTAAATTTATTATCCTACATTACAAACTATCCTGTTGAAGTGTATCCTTAACGTTGGTCAAATCGGTGTTGTTTTGAGCAAATGAATTATGCTGAATAAAAGCGTTCTAGCGCCAAAATGTTGCCTATAATAGTGTTGCGCGCCTACTCATCAATATCACTATGGATGATCAAGTTGTTGCATTTGGTGTGGCATTGCTCTACTTGCGGAGAAGACGTCGGAGATCGGTGTGGGTGCATGCCATTCTCCAAGCCCGTCAACAGCTCGGGGAATATCACCGGCTGGTGCAGGAGCTGCGGCTGGATGACAGCAGGTTCCAGCGATACTTCAGGCTGGACAGGGACCAGTTTGACAGCCTGCTGTCAAAAGTGGGGCCGCGAATTGCGAGGCAGGACACCAACTACCGGCGCGCAATTAATGCGGCTGAGCGCCTCGCAATTTGTCTACGGTGAGTTCATGATTTTTTTTGTTTGTTTGTTTTAATTTTTGTTGAAATTTCGTTTTTTTCCTTTTGTGCAAATGTAATTGTGGACGAAGTATTAAGATCCTTTACTTGATAAAGAAAAAAGTAGGCCTACTAATACAAATACTATGATACAAGTAAAAGTCCTGCATTGAAAATGTTACTTAAGTATAATCAGGTTTAAAGAATACGAATGTAAGTATAATCAGGAAAACTGACTTATACTGACTATAATGCTATTTTATATTATATAATTAGATTATTATTTACATTTATGCATTTGGCAGACGCTTTTATCCAAAGCGAATTACATTGCATTATACTATACATTTGTATCTGAGTATGTGCAATCCCTGGGATCGAACCCATGACCTTGGCATTGCTAGTGCCATGCTCTAACCACTGATTTTATTGTTGGAGTTGGTTGAGGAAGTTTGTTGAGGTGGAAAAAGATAAGTAAAAAGTAAAAATGCAGTTAAGTAAATAGAATAAAGAAGTGGCATGTAAAAAAATACTCAAGAAAAAGTACAAGTACCTCAAGTTTGTACACAAGTAGGCTACAGTACTTCAGTAAATGTACTTAGCTTCTGTTCACCAGATTTGTTTGTTCATTTTGCCTAATTATTGTTGTTGTTTTTTGCAGATTCTTGGCCACTGGAGACTCCTACCGCACCATAGCTTTCAGCTATCGTGTGGGAGTGAGCACCGTGGCAGGAATTGTTGGAGAGGTCGCCAGGGCAATATGGGATGCCTTGGTGCAGGAGGTCATGCCAGTTCCCACCACTGAGGACTGGCGAAGCATCGCCACTGACTTCCTCCATCGGTGGAACTTCCCCAACTGCCTTGGGTCAATCGATGGAAAACATGTTGTGATCAGGGCCCCTGACAACTCGGGGTCCCTGTTCTTCAACTACAAGGGAACTCACTCTGTTGTGCTCCTGGCAGTGGTAGATGCCCAGTACTGCTTCCGGGTAGTGGATGTTGGCAGCTACGGGAGGACGAGTGATGGTGGCGCGCTGGCTAAGTCCACCTTCGGCCAGGCACTCCGGGATGGGACCCTTGGCCTGTCACAGGATGCTCTGCTGCCAGGTGCAGAGCATCTGGGACCACAGCCTCACGTGTTTGTGGCTGATGAGGCCTTTCCACTACGCCGAGACCTCATGCGGCCTTTCCCAGGACACAATCTGCCTGGCAGGCAAAGAATCTTTAACTACAGGTTGTCACGGGCAAGGCTGATTGTTGAGAATACCTTTGGTATTCTCACAGCTCAGTGGCGTATGTACAGAGGAGTCATTGAGATCAGCCCTGCCAATGTGGATGCCTGTGTGAAGGCTACCTGTGTCCTGCACAACTTCCTGAGGAGGTCTACTAATATCACCAGGATGCCCATACCATCGGCTGGAGATGTGGAAGCTGCTGGGTTACAGGAGGTCACCCGAGTGGGCAGCAACAACGCTACACGGGAGGCCATTCGTGTCCGGGAGAAATTTATGTCATATTTCTCCACAGAGGGAGCTGTCCCCTGGCAACCTGTGGCATAAGCCATTACTTTTAACGGCTCTTTTAAGAGCCACCAATTAATCAAAAAAGCAAGATTTCCATAAATATATCTGTGTGTGTTGCTGCTGATAAGTAGATCAGAGCCACTATTTAATGTCTGTGCATATTACCCTGTGTTCTCAGATCTTTGGTGTGTGCGTGCAGTGTTAGTCCTGGCTGTGTTTGAGTATCTCTGGCATCGTTCCTGTTCTGGATATTCCCCGTCGAGGCAGTTTTGGATTACCTATTGGATTCTTGTCAGGACTGGTTTACCCATTGCAGTCTCTGTGCTACCAAGAAATACTTTGCCCCGACATCTGACCCTTGCTGTCTTTCCTGCTGCTCTTTTTCTTAATAAACTGGAATTTGCTGCCTTCACTATTGAATCCTTTTTATTTCATATGACAATACTATTTAAAGACACCATTAACATCTAGTTAAGTATATCATATTAAGGGAATATTAACATAGTTATAATACATTTGAATTAAATTATTTAATGTATAAAAATATGTGGGTAATACATTATAAATACATTTTTTATATATTTATCATTATTCCTATATTTTAAATAATTTATTATTGCATTTTCTGAGTATATTTAAGTGTTCAAGTGTACTACAAGTGGTATGTAAATACATTTTTTAATACAGATAGTTTGGTACAAGCACATTTTAGATCATGACAATATTTTATTGCCAATATATTCTCTTAAAAATAAAATAAATTAAAATAACTTTAAAAAATCAAAAGCTTAAATGAACAGCGTTGGAACAAATAATTTCAATATTATATCTATAATATTATATACAAAATAATAATTTCAATATTAATACTAATCTGAATTTCAAACCAGTTTTGAACACAGTTGGAACACATCATTTCACACAAAACAGTTTTGAAAACTTTGGGAACAAATAATTGAATAAAAAACAGTTTTCATTACTGTTGAAACTAATACTTTCAAGGAGAAAGCACAAGGTACAGCTGACAAGACTGCGAGGGAAATGAGCTTACAAACACCCCTCACAGACTTGTCAGCTGCACCCCGTTAATGTCATACATAACAGTTTTCATCACTGTTGAAACAAATACTTTCAAGAAGAAAGCACAAGGTACAGCTGACAAGACTGCGAGGGAAATGAGCTTACAAACACCCCTCACAGACTTGTCA
Organism: Culter alburnus; assembly: GCA_028476615.1. Taxonomy (NCBI): domain Eukaryota; kingdom Metazoa; phylum Chordata; class Actinopteri; order Cypriniformes; family Xenocyprididae; genus Culter; species Culter alburnus. The sequence continues at coordinate 48,106 of JAOTNS010000534.1, forward strand.
GCTGCACCCCGTTACTCTCCCCCCAGTGTCCAGCCTCCATGCATTTTGCTTCATACACTAGTTTGTGAATCTGAAACTTCAAGTCCTGCCTGGTCCTCACTGACAGTGACCTGAAGTCCTCCAGGAGGCTTTTAAAAAACAGACTGTCACTGTCCTCCTGAGGAGCACTAGCTCTTCTGCTCACAGCCTCCAAAGCCGTTAGCATCCTTTCGTCAAATTCTGTGCTGCTGTGTGGTCTCTTTCTTCTGTGAGATTGCCCTGTCTGTCCCTGAAGGCTGGACTGACTCGGGCTTAGGCTGACCTGGCTTGGGCTTAATGGCCCTGCCTCCTCCTGAAGGCTGACCTGGCTAGGGCTTAACTGCTGTGTGTGACTGTGACTGTGCCCGGCCATGGCATATTCTCTTTCTTCTGGGGTCAGGCCTTCCCCAACCCCCCCTACCATATTACTGGCCGTTATTCGATCTTCTATGAAGGGGTTGAGGAAGCCCATGACCCCACTATAGCGCCATGGCCGGACACTGCTCGCCCCTGCTCCACTCCTCTTCCTCTCTGCTTCCTTCTTTCTCTCCTTTCTGTATGTGTCTCTCAGAGATTTCCACCTTTTTCTGCACTCATCCGCTAGTCAAAATACAATAGAAAACACATTCAATATAAACACCTCATTACCCACATTTCAGAATAGCTTGTTTGCATGTGCTGTATATATTTAAGCCTAATGACATTTATCATTATTTTATCCAGCTAAGAAATTTGCTGAAAACAAAACAAAACCAAACAAAAAAAAAACAGGGGAGATCAGGTATAGTACACTTTTGTTTTTCCTTGTAGTAAAAAAAAAAAAAAAAAATAAAAAAATATTGACAGAAGTGACTGCTTTAATTTTAAAATGTGACATACACCTCTCGTCGCCATCGGATGTCACAAATTGGCTATACAACATCTATTTTTCATAAAAATCCAATGTCAATATGTCAGAAATAATTTGCAGCAGCAACACTGTTTTGCATGTTCTGGCGCTAAAGTTAGCATGCAATTCCCGCTTATTTTCAGAAAATATATAACGTTAATTTAAGCACATCAGTCACTCACCAGGAACACCAACAATGTCAGACACCTTGGTCCACGCATCATTTTTTTTATTTATGTCCCTGTAGGCAAATAGGGACACGTCATAAATTACTGGGAAACCCGCAACAGCTATTATTAATTTCTCCTCCATTTCGCTTGGGAACAAATGTGGCCGGAACCAAAGTTCACAGGACTGCGTTCTCTGGAATCCTCTCAAGTGAAGGACTTCTACAATCCGATTGGTTGCCGCCGAACCGCGTCATAGCTCATTACCATAAAGTTGACTTGATTTCAACTCTCCTCGACGCTCTCACCGTCCAAGACGCGCCGCGCCGCTCTCGCCGGAGCTCGCCGCCCGGCTCTCATTGAAAATGAATGACTGGCGTCATTTTGACGCTCTCGCCGCCGGCGGTGTGAACACACAGTAAGAATTCCTGTTGGTATTCAATCGGGTGAGTTTCTGTCTTTTTGTGCTGATTCAGAGTCCAAAAAATAGTTGTTTTGGGGTGGGGTAGAGATTTATTTTAGTCTTTGAAATTAATTGAAAAAAAAAAAAAAAAAAAGTAAACAAGAAAATAAAAAAAACTAATTACAAACAGAAGCACAAATAACTATTTATTATATAATTAAAATTATTACTAAATTATAACAAAATTAACAATTTAAACTACTGAAGTTGGTTTTTAATTAATATTAATGACAGAGTGCAGCAAATTTATTAGGCCGCTGTCACTTTAAGAGTCACACAACCTGCAAGTGTGGTGGGAATTTCCCACAGTATGAACTGTACACTCAAACCAAAGGCCTGTTATAGGCTAAAGGGCTGTGTGTGTGTGTGTGTGTGTGTGTGTGTGTGTGTACTCTCATGTACATTTCCTAACACTGTAGGGTGTATTTTGCTAATTACACCTACTGTAACATCTCCAAACCTAACCTTTCTCTCTCCTTCCTTCTGTACTCCTCGAGCAGTTCTGGGTTGCTGTATATTTCTCCCTGAACTTTGTCAACCTGGCCTTTGCTAAAGCTTTTTTTTTTCTCAGTTGCTGACTGTCTACAATGAAACATCATAAAGCATAATATCAACAGTTATTACATTTTAAATTTATATTAAATTCATAAGAGATATTTAAGTGTAATAAACAATATGCTTAAATTCTCATTTCTGAAACAGAAGTTCTATTTACCGCAACTGCCGTTAAATGGTTGTGGTATAAGAGAATGGTGTTGCGGAGGATGAGGTATCTCAGTATGTTTTGCTAACAATAGAGAAGCCACGAAGGCTTTGCATATTTTTTTCTCAGTGCATATAATTAGACTTTAAAGCTCATTTCATTGCTGTCAACAGACTGAGGAGATTTGATGGTGTTTATGTCTGCTTATTTCAGTCTTTATGCTTTCAACTGTTTTATTACAGTTCTTTACTACTTTTCTAGACATCTTTCATTATTTTTTCATTTATATATATATATATATATATATATATAATATATAGGAACAAATCTACTATTTTAACATTAATTTACAGGGTAATATAAATTATATTAGTAACAGCTGAGAAATCAGCACAAAAAAGATCACTGTCACACTTAACAGCAATATATATATCATTATATATATATATATATATATATAATCATATATATAGAATTGTAATTATATTCATGAAAAACAATTAAACCACATCTCAGGCTTTTCAAATGATACCCAGAAAAGCAATTCATCCGTCAAGACGTAAAATGTCTCTTGGAAAGAGAAACGGGGAAAACAAAAGTGCCCCGTCTGGATTATTTGAGGTCACAGGACAGGAATTTGCATATTCCACAAATCTATTGCAACACATTTCTGCCTACGAACAGTAAAAGTCGGCCCTTCCGAAGCGGAGGGGTCAGTGTTAGCCACACTCACACGTAAAACCCACTGAACAGAACATTACGACTATGGGGTTTCCGATTATGTGCTTCAACATGGTGTGCTATGATAGTGGACGACAGAAAGACTACGAATTTCACAACAATTGAATATTTCGCCTCAAAAGAAACCACGGATGTGTTCTCGTCTTCTCGTGGACGCCACCGCGATCCAAAAATGCATATTCTTCTTCCTCTGAGAGCAAGGGAATGTGTTTTCAGTTGTTTGCTTTTCTTTTTCTGTAGTAGTTTCCCCCCCATCAATCCCCGGGTTGCAGTAGTGACATCCTATTGGCTAACATCGTCTTTTGAACAAACTCCTGCTGCTTCGGCTTAGGTAAATTGGACTATGGCAGTTCTCGGACAGCCCAAACCCGTGCCGCCACCACCATCATCATCGTCATCTCCACTCAATGGGACGCCCTGTACAGCGACTTAATGCTCATGCCATGTTTAGATGTGCTGTAGGCCAGATTCCAGTGGTAACCGATGGTTCTAGGCGGGAGATGTTTCGCCAGCTGAATGAGAAACAGGAAATAAGTTCAAGATAATCCATGGCTAGGTATGCATTAAACAATTTTTTTTTATTTATTTATTTTTTATTAAGGATTTTCAAATAGAACAAACAAAGACGACAAAGACAATCAAACAAACAAACAAACCATCCCCAAGCGCTGCAAGTTAAATGAAATGTACAAATGTATCAGTTTACAAAAAACATAGGTCAAAATGAGAGAAGCCAAAACTTTCTTAAAATAAAAATTCAAAATTTATGTAGAAAGGATTGGAGAGGTTCCCAAAGACTCCTGAATTTGTCCTGTTTATGGTTGAGGTCATAAGTCAATTTCTCCAAAGGCAGAAAAGCTGACAACTGAGAAATCCACATGGAGATAGTTGGGACCTGAGATGTAGACCATTTTAATAGTATACATTTCTTAGCCAGAAATATAAGGGTTGTAAACAAAGGTCTGAAGTCTGAGTCAAAAAGGTCTTTAGGAATGTCATTCAACAAAAAAAGTGAGGGGGATAAGATAAAACGTTTTCCTATTATCTCCTGGATTGCAGAGTGAACCCCTTTCCAAAATGGTTGGATGTGAGGACAGGACCAAAATACATGAAAAAATGTGCCCTTACAAGTTTTGCATTTAAAACAGAGATCGGAACAACCTGGGAACATTTTATGCAGACGAACAGGTGTAAAATAAATTCTGTGAAAGAATTTAAAATTTTGCTCATGTATGGAAATCGAGGTGCACTTTGGAAAAATACCATCACAGATCTTGGTCCAATCATCGGAATTAAACAAAATTCCAAGGTCCCGTTCTCACAGTGGTTTCAAAGAATCATAAACTGAGAAATCAGAGTAAGCTAATAATGTATACATTTTGGAAATAAGCCCTTTGAAAGAATTGACTGACAGTATGGTTTCTTCCAATTCTGATAATTTGAATCAAAATTTGTTTTGCTTTAAAAGATACTCTATAAAATGCCGAATTTGAAGATATTTGAAAAAGTCTTCGGAGGGAATATCAAACTCGTTTCTAATTTGTTCAAATGATCTCAAAATTTCAGTCCAGTAATCCAATGCTCTTAATCTGAATGGGTAAGTCTGGGTTCAAAGCCAGAGGGGAGTGAATGGATATATTTTGAGGGATATTCAAATGTTTTTTCACGTCATTCCAGACCAGTAATGTGTTATAGACAATCATATTGTCAGTAAGAGAATTTATCTGGGATATACTGTTAATAAACCATAGGGAATATAATCTTGGATGGCAAAATAAAGATTCAAAGTCAATCCACAGGGAATCCTGCCTATTCATAACCCAGCTTGATATAATTTTGATTTGGGCAGCCCAGTAATAAAGCTGAAAATTGGGTAGGGACAGACCTCCAAGATCCAGTCCTGATAGACTCTGCCAAAGGTTCAATAAATAATGTAAACAATAAGGGTGATAGGGGACATCCCTGTCTGCAACCTCTACGAACTGGAAAACCTTCGGACATCAAACCGTTTGTATTGATGGAGGCAATAGAGTCTGTGTAAAGATGCATAATAACATTAATAAAATTAGAGCTTAGACCAAATTTTTTCCAGAACCAAAAATAAGAAGGGCCACTCCACGCGGTCAAAAGCCTTTTCGGCATCCAAAGATAATATCATTGATGCCTTTTTCTTAGTATGAAAATAATGTATAGCGTTAAGAGCACGACGTACATTATCTGAACCATGCCTGGATTTCACAAAGCCTGCTTGATCGGGATTTATCACCTTGGGAAGAATAGATTCCAGTCTGCGGGCCAAAAATTTTGCCACCATCTATAGTCCACATTAAGAAGACTAATAGGCCTGTAAGATGAGCAATCTAGGGGATTTTTATCTTTTTTTAGGAGTAAACTAATTGAAGCGTGTCTCCATGATGGAGGGATTTCACCTTTCCAAATACCATTGATTGCAGGCATAAAAATCGGATGGATATTAGGTCAGAATTTTTTGAAAAATTCCAATGGAAAACCATCTGGACCAGGACATTTCCCATTCGGCATGGACTGAATTGCTGCCCAAACTTCCACTACTGAAAATGGAGCGTTTAAGTTAAAACGATCTTCCTCAGAGCATAATGGTAATATGATATTACTTAAAAAGGCAGCAATATCAGAGTCTGTTGCTTTTGAATCAGAACTATATAGAGATTTATAGAATTCCTTGAAAGTACTGTTTATGGCTAAAGGGTCACTCGAAGTGACACCATTTATATTTCGTATCATATTAATTGAGCGGTCACAATTTTAATTCTTTAGTTGGTATTCCAGTAACCATGATTAGCCTGTCAGAATGGATAAGTTAACAGCTGTCATGGATGTATTGCAGCGCGAATTCTGACTGAACGGATATAGACCGGGAAATAAAGGTAATTTGTGTGATATTTTATCTACATTTATTAGTTTTAGAATTCCGTTTTTTGAATGAATTCGAGCGAGCAAGGGAGAGAGCGCGCGCGAGAAAAAGAGAGCTACAGTGAAGCTTTTGGCTTATAAGAAAAACAACAACACGGCGGTCTTTCAAATTAACTGGGCAAAGTTTGAAATTCACCTACTGAATATGTGTGTGTGTGTGTGTAATTTCTTTCACGAGACAAAGTTCCCACATCAATATAGAGCTGCGAATTTTTAGTGCAAGTGCATACATGCACGTCTGCTTCATAATACAACACTGAAGCTATATTTTAGTGAGCAAACGTGCCGCCCTCGCCCTAACCATGTTCCGTACACTTTTCGCCCTTCTCCGCACGTCCGCGACCACTCCTCCATTGTTGAGAGACAGACAAGCATGTTTGTGTGATCATTCTCTGGGGTAATACCTTTTGTACAGGCAACACTTTGATTGATGTCTTTTGGACCAATAGTTTTTGAGAAAAGTGGGGAAAAGTAGGGTAGAGTGGGGGAAAACGCCCCCCTGGGGTAAAACGCCCCCCACCTGTTTTTCTCAAAATAAGCACTAGAGGTAGTCAATATACATTTTCACTGTTGCTATGCACTACGTTTGACAACGGGGATAAACAAATCTTCTTGGAGAAGCTGACACCAGCAACGTATTTGAAGAGAAGAGGATTACATGGCAAGCGCTATAATTTTCAGATATTAGTAGACAAGTGTTTAAGAGAATATTGTTCTGCAGGATATCACAGTGATGTGTGATAGATGAATAGTGAAGTCTGTAGTTTGAGAGGATATGTTATTTATAAGGAATATAATTATATTTTAAAAATTAAACATTTTTTTAAAAAGTCGTAGCTTGTGGGGTAAAACGCCCCCTACGCTGAGGGGTAAAACGCCCCCCAGAGGGCATAGTTTCTCTCTATCATAATTACTATAATAACATATTTCTGTCTATCAAATCCTTTGTTTTACACTTAATGCAGTATAACTAGGTGGTAAAATCAAAATATTTAAACAAAATTAAAGAAAATAAAATAAAAATGACCTCAAGTGAGCATTAGGCTAGCTTGATAGCACAGTTGGCTCACTGATGGAAGGTGGTTAGGTGACCCAATGAAATTGGGTGGCTTTTAATGCATTTATTTGTATATATTTTACTACATAAATATACAAATTTATAAGTTTAATATTTATTTAGGGTTTTCTGTTTGTCTTGGTGATAGTGGTGAACAAATACATCAATTATCAAATGTTAAAAATTTGGATATGTTGGATATTCCTCAAATAAATATTAAAAATATTAAATATATAGGCCGATACATGTTGATACATTACTTGCCTTTTACTTTTAGAGATTAAAAACTAGTCTGTTCATTTTGCTGTTGATCTATGAAGCAAACTGGTTGGTAAAGAAAAGGGGGCATTTTACCCCACCTTGGGGGGCGTTTTACCCCACCGCTGGGGCAAAACGCCCCCTTTGTACAAAAATATTTTCAGTCAAAATACTAATTAATTATGAAGGCTGAGCAATTTTAATATTTGGTGAATAACTCCTGCCATAGTCACTCAAAACCGGGATGGCAATTCTAGTCACATTTATGTTTATGTTATGTTTCACTGTAATGTCACATTTTCCTTAAGGGGGGCGTTTTCCCCCACTCTACCCTACCTCCTCCGCCTGTGTACGGAAGATGATGAGCGTTAACGGTGTTCCGTACAGCCTCTAATGATGTTCCGTACTTTCAGCGGCGAAAATGGACATTTACCTGATCATTTGTGAGAAGAAAACATCATTTAAATAAATAAGGAAGGTGAGTACCTATTTATTTGGTTAAATTGTTCATTTAATTGCGTAAATAAGATAGAGGACCATGCAAGTTAGGCATGATTTTGTCGTGATATTAATTACTGCGTGTGAGTTAAGCATTAACCATGTGAACCGTTAGTGAATAACGTTACCATATCTTTCTGAAGACAAAGAAGAAGGGCAAACAATTTGCATTGATTTAAAAATTTTATTACTTAACAATAACAAATGTGAAAAAGTGTGTGTGTACAAGTAAGTGTGTGTGTGTGTCTGTGTTTACAACTATTTACATCTAACACTAAATTGATTAACAAATGCCATAACTAGAGATGAACGGTGTGAATTAAATTTTCTGTGTTGACTATTTACATTATGTGTGTGTGTGTGTGTGTGTTTACAACTATTTACATTTATAAACTGATTAAAAATACCTGAACAAGAAATTTTTCTGCACTATTTACATTGTGTGTGTGTGTGTGTGTGTGTGTGTGTGTGTGAGAGAGTGTGTGTGTAACGTTTTTTTTGTTTGTTTTTTTTATGTGGACAGACAACATTTATGGCAAAGCCAGGCAGTGTCTGGCACTTGCTCCACCCCTGTGCACTGCAAGTGGAACCATAAATGGCACAGGTCACACTGCACCCATTCATCGATGGCCTCATCTCCTGATCCAGGTGGGACCACTCTACGGCAGAGGGCGCAGTGTTCTCCGTCGTCGTCGGTCACAGGAGCTGTCTGCTTTTTTTGCCTTTTGGCCTCCTGGGCTTGCCTTTTTTCTTCTTTCTTCTTTTCCATCTCTTCCTTGCGCTTTCTCTTCTTTTCTTCCTTCTCTTTCTCCTCAGCTTCTTTTTCTACCAGCAGATTGTAATACTGGTCGCTGGTGATGACACGGGCTGGCAACGGAATGCGACGCCTCACCTTTTCCTTCCTCTCTAGGGCTGGGCTCATGAGGACATTAGCCAGGCTCTCGGGGATAATACCTGCTGCCACCAGGTAATTTTTTGGAGCCACCCTATTACAGGAGGAGCAAGGTGTTTGAGTGGTGGAGGGAGTGGCTGATGTTGTGTCAGTAGGTTGAGTGCTGGATGTGTGAGTGAGAGTGGCATGAGTGCTGGATGGTGTGGCTGAAGGAGTGACGGGAGCACTGGATGGTGTGGCAGAAGGAGTGACGGGAGCACTGGATGGTGTGGCAGAAGGAGTGACGGGAGCACTGGATGGTGTGGCGGAAGGAGTGGTGGGAGTGATGGATTGAGTGGCGTCACTTCCATCTGCAGATGGGAGCACTCTCACCACCTAAGAAAGTAAAACATATGTGAAACACATTAGCACACTTTAAAAGACTTTCAAGTAGCTTAGAGGATGAATTATCATTGTATTAATGTTAAAATTACCTGTGTTGTGTCCACAGCACCCCTGGACAAAGGAAAGATGCCAGCCTTGCGGAACCCAGCCTTGATGTTCTGGGCCGTGCGCAGGGGGAAATAGTTTTGAGGAGAGGTGAAACTGCTTTCTTCCCCACAACAAGATCCCCTCGCACTAGACCCATCCTGGAAGCCATGGTGGAGAAAGCAGTCTTCAGTGGGTTGAAGACGGCAATATCCAGGGGTTGAAGGATGTGTGTGGTGTGGGCCAGGCAGAGAATTTCATTGTGTTTTTTCTCTGCATACATGATACATCTTTTGAAACATGTGTCTCGTGTTGGTCCATGATTAAATTAATGGTCTCTCCTCATAGCATATTTAACGAAATGTCGGAGCCATTTCAGGAAGAGCTCCGAGTCCATGTAGCCCTTGTCCTGGATGCCATAGAGGGCGTTGGGGGGCCATCCAGCCTATAGGCTACTGGGTAGGCAGCCGCCGGGTAAATTATGAAAGGTGGAATGCTGTCCCCGCTGCGTTCCACAGCAGTGCACTGTGATGTGCTCCCTCGTCGTCTGCTGCTGCTGGTAGACATGTTTTCTCCCCGTCTGGCACAGGACCTTTTTCCCCCCCGCGATCGGGGCTTGTCACCAAACCTGTCTCGTCACAGTTATATATGAGGTGTGGCTTGTCCTCTAAACTGTGTCTGACATAGGGGCCTCATATAATTTAAAGAAGCCCTTCAATGGCCTCCGGTGTACCACCATGGACCCTGCTCTGTCCTAATCTGCTGGTTCCTTGAGGACAGTTCTGGATGGTCGGCCTTAAACCTGGCCCACCAGATCATCAACTTGGCCCCTTCTCCATATCAACATGGTGGTCTGGGATCTGCCACTCTCCTTGATTATGCCCATAGCAAGAACTTTTATCAGAGATCTTGTCAATGGAAAGCCATGTCCGCCATCCAGACAAAGAAATAAGGGCCTCTTCCTCCCGCAGAGTGTCAGGCCGAATTAGGGTGAAGGGTTGTGTGAGTATTTATTTTTTTGTAATCTTTTGTGTTGTGTGTGTATGTTGTATTCTTTGCTGTTTGCCCTCAAACTTGCTCCTTGCCTTCACTTCCTCACGCCTTTTTCTAGCTTCTCCTTGTGTATTGTTTTTTCTTTCCTACATCTTTTGACTTTCCTTTGAAACATTAATGTTAATGTTAATTTAATCAGCTAACTTTGTTAACGTTATATAAATTATTTGTTGTGTAAATTATTTTCAATGTTTGGTATGAACTTTTTTTAAATGTGATGAATTCTTTTTAATGTGTATGATTTTTTAAATGTGTGTATAAATCTTTTTAATGTGTAAGAATTCTTTTTAAATGTGTGTATACAAATCTTTTTTTAATTGTATGAATGTGTATAAATCTTTTTTAAATGTGTAGAATTCTTTTAATGTGTGTATAAAATCTTTTTTAAATGTTTATGAATTTTTTTTGTATGAAAATGTATGAAATCTTATTAAATGTTGTATAAATCTTACTAATATGTGTAAATCCTATCATTGTGTTTAAGTTAACATTATAGACATTTAACCATGTTTAAATATTCATTCATGTAACGTTACAACATTAACTTAATTGACCCTTTATGAATAAACCCGTCACTGCTTGCACGCATGATATGGGCAACCTGCCTCAGACTGAGAGTGGCGCCACGCGGTAATAACCCGCGATTGACGTTTAATTTCATATTTCAAAGCATATATTCAACAAAAGGTAATATATTTAAAATGTGTGTGATAACAATATTCATTTTCATAAATACTTGTAATACTGTGAGAAGCATACTTTTAAATATTGAAATGTACATTTTTCGCTGCTCTAGTTGTCTCCCCACCCAATCGGCCGTCTGACCGTGCATCTGCCCACCATCCATTTTCTGCGTAGCGGGCGCCCTAGCAAACTTACTTAAATCTGACTGAAGCAAATGGTGGAGTGCTCTCTGTCGTGATTTGGGTTGAAAGAGCAGAAATGAAGATGACACAGATATATAGTTTTTATGCCCAGGAGTATTAGTTCAAGCGTTTGGCGGTAAAAGGTCGTCTGTACGGAACATCGTTGTGTACGGAACATGGTTAGACTTCGTGATTGGTAGATAGGTGGAGGGAGGCGCGTCAGGCCAAAACACAAAATGACACCATCAACATCAGTTGAGGGCTGCAAGTCCACTTTTTAAATGACAATATCCTGGCCAACTACTTTTGTCAGTGATATAAGTATTTGAATGAACATGATTTTCTTAATGTCTAGGGACACTCAGGGCCATTTTATGATTATTGAAATAGATTTCTTACATACAGCTCCTTTAATCGATTTAACACATTTTAACTTAATTCACTCATAAAATGCAGAGCTTGGAATAACGCTTACCTCTCCCCAGCATAACCAATGTGAACTGGCGAGCAGCGCGCAGTCACTTGAAAATGGCGTCAGCAGAGCGCCAGAAGAAAATGTCAAAATAAAAGTCTCTAAATAGTGAACAGTAGATTCAACATATATTACTTAAAGAAAACGGAAATAAATAATATAAAATATAAGAAAGGATTTTTAATGAAAAGCACTGTGTTACATTAAATTATTAACTTAAAAAGTATTACTTTTAACTCGTTACCATTTTAGCCAGGACTGTTTTGTAGATGTTTGAAGGGGCTTGACCTTGGTCATTTAGAAGAATGTCATAGAAAACTTGTTTTTTTTTTTAAGGAAAAACACTCTATCTGTTTTGGCATTTCCATTAGGGTTTTCACTCTTTTTCAGCAATAACTTTTCCTGGACATTTTCAATTTTACCACAACAGGAATAAAAGACTAGATCATGCCCTAAAAGACATAGCTAGTTATGCCATGACTTAACTATAAAATCAGTTTTTAATATGGCTCTAAATCAGACATTATGACTATAGAACTTTTTTCCGCTAACAGAAATAAAAACTAAAAAAAAGGCAATTGCAACTTACTTTAACTTTTTATCTCGCTATTCGGACTTTTATTCTCTTGCAATTTCGAGTTTACATAATTGTGATTTGATAATCGCAACTGCAAGACATAAAGTCCGAATTGTGTGATATAACCTTGCAATTCTGACTTTTTCTTGGAATTGCAAGTTTATATCTCACAATTCTAAGAGAACAAGTAAGAATTGCAGAATATAAACTCTCAAATGCCAGAAAAAAAAAATCAGAATTGTGAGAAAAAAGGTCAGAATTGCATGATAAAAACTCACAATTCTGACTTTTTTTTTTTTTTTTTTTTCAAAAAAAAAGAAAAAAGATTGTCAGTGTCAATCATTGTAACTGTTTTACTGTTTTGTTTTACTATTTGAAAAGAAAAATATTAGTCAAAGACAAAGTCAATGAACAACAAGGAAATCCATAACAGGTAATAAAATATGTGGCAGGTGACATCTATTTTCTGCCATCTATCTTTGACATCTATCTTTGCAAGACAGACTTTTCAGGATAAGAAATTGACTAGAAATGAACTCCTAAAACTTTCTGCCAGATTCTGGAAGATAAATTCTTCAAACAGTGGTACAAGAGGATGTTGTGCTGGTCCTTCAAGAGTCCTCTCATAAAAAAAAAAAAAAAACAGTTTTCTTGTATTTCACTATAATTCAGTATGTGATTCTTAAGTGGTGGTCATTTTTTAGGATTCTTTACCAAACCTAAGCGTCTGAGATCCTGACACCCTGCACTTCTGGAGACTCCAGGTAGGTTTCAGTTCTGGAAAATGGTGGCACACTTAATTCTTCACCTTAATTCTTAAAGGATTAGTTCACCCAGAAATGAAAATTCTGTCATTAATTACTCACCCTCATGTCGTTCCACACCCGTAAGACTTTCGTTAATCTTCGGAACACAAATTAAGATATTTTTATTGAAATCCGATGACTCAGTGAGGCCTGCATTAGGGAGCAATGACATTTCCCTCTCAAGATCCTTAATGTACTGAAGCTTCGAGCGTCATAATCTTTTGTGTTGAATCAGCGGTTCAGTGCCAAAGTCACGTGACTTCAGCAGTTGGCAGTTTAACAACACACGTCCGAATCATGATTTGACAAAAAAGATCATACCACTCCGAAGCTTCCTGAAGCAGTGTTTTTGAAATCGGCCATCACTAAATAAGTCGTTATGTTTTTTTTTTGACGAAAGCAACACTACTGCAAAACTGGTAAGTACAGTAGACTATCCAAGGGCCCTTCATTACCAAACACCAAGTAACTAAATTAGGAAACGATCACAGGATATGTGAATATTTGATCTGTTAAAGCCACAATAATGTAAACTTTCGCCGCTAGAGGTCACTCATTTAAAACAAGGTGTAGCTCGAAGACGCCTTGATTTCACAGAATCACAGGAGTGTTGTCTTCACGTCTACAGCAGGTGGGAAAAGAATCAGGATAGGACTCAGGCAGAAATCATGCTCATGGATGAGATTATTAATGTTACTGTAGTATGAAGCAGAGCAGAGCCGATATGATATTAACCATAAAAAGGATTTTAATATAGTATAGAGTCTTTCATTATCTGGCACCAGTGTGTCTGTGGTATATAAGAGACATAGATGTGTGCAGTGTTATGTTTACGCTTAAAAAAGTGCATAGGGCTGTTTCATTTGTTTGTTGATTTTCAAATACAAAATGTTGAAATGTTTTCTTTGTGTGTATCAGTTCTCTTCGAACATTTTCACCTAATTTTAACAAACCATGATATACTGATAATCGTAAACATTTTTTGGTCAATATTGTCATGATATGAATTTTTCATACTGTCCTATCCCTACTCACCATACAGCACAACCTTGCACACTTTATTGCTTACTCAAAACATAATTGAATATGATATATTCATATGTTATAGTTATGTATAGTTATGGTGTTTAGTTGCTAATACAAAAATTTACCTTTTGGATTTTATCTTGCAAATCCAAGTCACATCATCAATGGTTGGTGACACATTCCCACTGCAGATGCATTCAAACAATGCTGACGAACAGAATCCTGGTGAAGGTCCCTGTGGTATCAGCATGCTGACTGCAACTGCTTTATCGCTCTTCTCTGACAGCTGGAGTGGAAAATTGACAATTATTATAAGGTTGTGAAAACAAATGGGTGAAATTTGTTGAGTGAAAAACGTCAAATTAAATATACCAACTGAGTCAAGAGCAAGGTTTTTTTGGCCATCTGGGCCTGCCAGCAGTGCAGATTTTTCAATCGCTTCCATTAAAAGGGTGAGGAACTCTCTCCTCGGCCTCCCAAATCGACGGCCTCCTCAAAATTTCTGCATTTATCCGAAATTCGAATGGAAATTCTTTTATATGGATCATATGATTTTCGTTTGAATGCTCTAAAGGCACCGTCAAGTACATTTTTCTGGTTGATATTGAATCTGCAGCTTTGGTTGTAGTTTATGTTTTGGCCAAGCTCCAGAAGAATCTCTCTGTAGAGCATTCAAGCTCTCCCATTTACCTGACAGTTTCCACAACACAATAAGCAATTAAAGGGTAGTTCACCCAAAAATTCTCATGACTTACTCATCCTCATGCTATGCGCAATGTATATGGCTTTCTTTCTTCAGATAAACATCAATGTTCAGAAAATCAATGTCTTCTGAAGTGAAACAAATATTATATAAATATAAATATAAACTGTTTTAACACCTTCCAGCCAGTCAGATTAGAGTATTCAGATAGTCCATGGTATAAGTAAAATTAAACAAAGCAACAATAGAAGCCATTTACTGTACATGATTTTAGTTTCAAAATTAATTACAGTGGAGGTGGCCAGGATGCAGTTTCTGCATTACACAGCGCTGAGCTGCAGAAGGATGAGTGTTCAGCTGCTGGGTTCAGCGCAGCCCTTCAGATACAGAGCGATTTGCGCTACACTGGCCAGAGCACAGTAGGTGGAGTTTTCCAAACTTGTAGCGGGAGTTCTATACATCTAGTCTTTTGATAGTTGTTCCACCTTTCGGTCAGCAGCTAAGTATATGGGTCATTCCACCGAATGGGTGACATTTGCTTGTTGAAACTCTTCAAAATTAAATTTTAGTTTTTATAGTTTTTCAACACTGAATCTAATACTACATACATTTAACTATTCAAAATGTGTGTTGGTCAATCTCAGGCAACTTTATTTAATTTTTTACAAGGTTTCAAAGCAGAAGATGGATGCACGTATTCTCAGTCCTGTTACCAAAACTCATGTGCCATTTAAAAAACATGTTTAAAAGCATGTTAATTAATTCCTTTGTATTCACCTCAAGAAAGTGTTATTTTTAAGAAATGTTTGGTTATTCGTTCAAATAAATGATATTTGTGACCAAAAAAATCACTTTATATTAAGACAAGGTAGAGAGAGGGAAGATCATTGTAAAATGAAAGTTGCCGTGCTTGCTTTAAAATTTTGTTCTTGCTTGTGTTATTTTTTTGTCAGAAAACATTTTGAATTATCCATCTGTGTTTTTAAGATTCGTTAAATGACAGACGCTTTAGTTAACACAACCCCTCGTTATATGTCGAACTAACTTCTTGATATTCTTAAATACTCGATACGTTTTGCTCTTATTGGTCCTTTCTATTCATTGTCAGCTGTTTTCTATAAATATGTCTATATTGGCTAACCTTTATTCAGCGAATGTCTTGTTTATAATTCAAAGACAGCATGTTACTAATATAAACCCCTTTTTTTCTGTGGGATTTAGTATCATATTTGGATATTGGAATAATAAATGAAGTATTTTAAATGAATCAAATGTAACCTCAATGTTTACCGTTTTCTAAGGGTTTCTTAATTTTAGACTAGTTTTCATTACAAAACCTGGTGTACTGAAATTTTTGTGCGGGATTTCGATATATCCTGCAAAGAACTTGTCCATCTTTCTCCACATCATTGGTGATCTCACAGCCATTGTCACTGTCTAGGATGAATGCTCTGTCCTTACTCTTCTTTGTTTGTCTGTCTTTGTTTTCCAATGTGGATGCACATCTTTCCTCAATCCTGTTAGCAATCTGGGTAAGAGGATGTGTTCCACTTCGTACCATCTTCTTGACCGATGCAAGTACGTTTCAAATTTAAACGCACTACAGTTGTCCAAACCATTGAAATGTACAGCATCGTCAGCGATGTGGAGCTCTGAGTGGACGTTGTACACTATGAACTCATTCCCATAGAGCTCTCTGCTTACAAAGTAGCTCAGCAAGCATCTTGCATATTCTGAGTGCTTTTTGACCAGTGTTGGGGAAACTAAAAAGCACATTGCCACACTGAATGCCGAGAAATGTAGGTACATGTCATGCTCAACAATTCCTTTCAACACAATCTTGCCTGTATAGAGCATGAATTGATGGATTTCCATTGCCTTCCATCTCTCAAGCTCATCCAGGCCTCGAGGGGAGTGAGAAAAGATGGAGGGTATTTGACTACGGATTTGAAGCAGCCTAGAGCTCACTTGTTGTTTTGGTCAGCGGAGAGCCTGAATCTTCTTTCTCCACAGGTCCAACAGAGAAGAAGCCTCTTCATCACCCCCAAGCATGCCTGATGCATGTAATCGATTGGGAAGCTTTTTATCATGTCAATGGGCAGCTGGATAAGTGGAGTATCGCCATTGTGATGCTCAGGCCGAACTTGACTCCTAAATGAAGCATTTGCCTAGTTTTGAGCAGACTTCGAGCAGAGGATGAAAGATGAGTATGGTCATGTTTCTGTAGAATCTTCAACAGATTGTCAACGGCATTGTTCTTTACTTGGAAGTGAGAAGCCCAGGAGGCCAGGTCTGTTGCCAGGGATAAGCTGGCCATGCTGTCTTTCTGATCAGATGCATCATCTTTATTATAAGGTCCATGATTTACTCCACGTCACAACGAAGGCTACTGTGTTTGCTGGGTAGTAGTATTTGGAGTTGTGAGATCCAGGCGATCACCGGGCGCTCATGTACCCCGCTGAGAACAGCCTAACCTCAGCTAATCCTTCTGACGTTTGCTGCTGGCTCTGATGTCTCTGTAGTGCTTAAACATAATATAATTCATCTTTTGTAATTCTAACAGTTGATCTTTGGTCTCATATATCTATAATTTATTGAACTAAAAGTGAAATCTCATAAGTTATAGTTATAGTTTACTGTTGTAGCTACTAGAGCGCTGACTTTGTATGTTTGACTGAATCGTTTGCTTTATTTTTTATTGTAGCTTATATCTTTTGCTTATACTTTTATAATGGGTATTTGGCTATTGTTGACCATTAAAACTGACATTTAACAAAAAGAGTCAGGGTTGTGTTTCATATTTGCAGACTATATGCACATATTGCCACATAGGTTTAATATTTCAGGGTTCCTACGCAGTTTGGAAAAGTATGGAATTTGATTTTAGTAATTTACAGGTCTGGAAAGTATGGAAAAACAAAATCAAAGTATGGAAAAATATTTGTCTTTCCAGACTATTGGCTCTATTCTGTTTTCTAATTTATCATACCTGCAAACTAGTCACTTTTTGGTGAAATTAGCAGTTTTGAATTAATACGTCATTTATGTGAATCGTTTAGATCCGAAGAGGTTTTTTTTCGGGGCGAGTGTGTGTGTCACAAGATTCTCTCACAAGAATCGAAAATGGGCTACTTTCCCATAGACTGGAATGAGTGATCTTTCTTGGCTCTCTGTGGCATGATAGATCGCTGTAGCGCTCGTGAACCAGCCATCTCTTCCGCTTTACTAGTTAAAACACAAAATAAACATGATTGAACATCCGAGGGTATGTTGAAAGATACAGTACAATTACCGAAATCTGTATCATGTCACATGCAATCGATCAATCAGTGTTTCAACCGCAGAAAGGCGTTAATAAAACAGCTTGTAAAAATGTCACATTTAGCCTACCTCAGAAAAGCCGTTCAATGTCCAAAAACTCGTTATTTAGCTACAAAAATGAACTTCGAGGGGAGCATTTTGCTAAATATATGCACTATAGGCTATTGCATATTCATTGTATTTGTAGACTACTTAACATGTGCTTCGATATTGAATGTATAAATCCGTTTTATGACAGCCACCATTTAGATGTTTAAATGTCTACATAAAAAAAAGAGTAGAAAAATAATTGTCATTAAAAATTCAGCCCTAGTGCCAATTTTTTTTATTTTTTTTTTTACTTGAAGCAAATGTTGTTGTTTCCATTTATGTTCTTGTCAGAGTGCACCAGAATGCTTTGTTTACATGTTAAAATCACAAAAATCGACTCATGGGGGAGGATGCCCCCAGACCCCCCTACAACTATTTAGTTCCTACATGTCACCTTTTCCACCTCTTACTTTGCATATGTTTAGAAAGTTATGAATTTCTAAAATATTATGGAAACTGTCACATAGAGAAAACATAGAAAAGGAGACGGAGGCTTACCAATGCCAGAAATCGTTTGGAAGGAGGTCTAGAAATTTGAGTATGGAAAAGTATGGAATTTTTAAATAGAAAATGTGTAGGAACCCTGATATTTTTAAAATGGAAATGAAAAGAGGAAGAACTGTGTTTTATAGTTTGTTTGGTAATAACTATACATGCAGTGAAGACTGTAAGACTGCAAAGCAATATTTTTAAAAAAATGGTATACAGTTCCAGATTTTTTTTTTTTTTGCATGTTTGTCACACTTTAATATTTAAGATAATCAACACAAGTAAACAAACATGCAGTTTTTAAATGAAGGTTTTTATTATGAAGGGAAAACAAAATCCAAACCCACATGGCCCTGTGTGAAAAAGTACTTGGCCCCTGCTGTTAAAACATAACTAGTTTATCACACCTGAGTTCAGTTTCTCTAGCCACACCCAGGCCTGATTACTGCACACCTGTTCGCAATCAAGAAATCACTTAAATAGGACCTGCCTGACAAAGTTAAGTAGACCAAAAGATCCTCAAAAGCTAAACATAATGTTTAGTGTAACATATGGGACATGATGACGGAGTGGGAGATCAAAATGCAGGCTTTATTAACAGGAGAGGGTAGTAGGTTGATCACCAGAAAACAGATACAAGAAGGCAAGGCAAAGGGGGTAATCCAAAAACACAGGCATGGGTCAGGGCGGGCAGCAAAAGAGCATAAAACAAGAAAAAGTCCATGGTCAAAACACAGGCTAGACAAGGCAAGGAACAAGGAACACAAAGACTAGGAAAACATGTCGGCATGATTGAAACACAGGCACTATTTATACACGGGCACAAACAAGATAACAAGTTAACAAGGGGGTGTGGTCCAATGAGTGTCCATGGTAACAAACAAGGGGAGCAGCAGGGGAACATGAGGTGCACACACAGGAGAAACAGGGAACACAGACAGGGAACATGACATTGAAATTCAAAGAAATTCAGGAACAAATAAGAAAGAAAGTAATTGAGATTTATCAGTCTGGAAAAAGTTATAAAGCTATTTCTAAAGCTTTGGGACTCCAGCGAACCACAGTGAGAGTCATTATCCACAAATGGTGAAAACATGGAACAGTGGTGAACCTTCCCAGGAGTGGCCGGCCAACCAAAATTACCCCAAGAGCGCAGCAAGGACTCATCCAAGAGGTCACAAAAAACCCCACAACAACATCCAAAGAAATGCAGGCCTCACTTGCCTCAGTTAAGGTCAGTGTTCATGACTCCACCATAAGAAAGGTACTGGGCAAAAATGGCCCACATGGCAGAATTCCAAGACGAAAACCGCTGCTGAGCAAAAAGAACATAAAGGCTCGTCTCAGTTTTGCCAGAAAACATCTTGATGATCCCCAAGACTTTTGGGAAAGTACTCTGTGGACTGACAAGACAAAAGTTGAACTTTTGGGGAGGTGTGTGTCCCATTATGTCTGGCATAAAAGTAACACAGCATTTCAGAAAAAGAACATCATACCAACAAGTATAATATGGTGGTGGTAGTGTGATGGTCTGGGGCTGTTTTGCTGCTTCAGGACCTGGAAGACTTGCTGTGATAAATGGAACCATGAATTCTGCTGTCTACCAAAAAATCCTGAAGGACAATCTCCGGCCATCTGTTCATGACCTCAAGCTGAAGTGAACTTGGGTTCTGCAGCAGAACAATGATCCAAAACACATAGCAAGTCCACCTCTGAATGGCTAAAGAAAACAAAATGAAGACTTTGGAGTGGCCTAGTGAAAGTCCTGACCTCAATCCTATTGAGATGCTGTGGTATGACCTTAAAGGGTTAGTTCACCCAAAAATGAAAATTATGTCATTAATGGCTCACCCTCATGTTGTTCCAAACCCGTAAGACCTCCATTCATCTTCGGAACAGTTTAAAATATTTTAGATTTCGTCCGAGAGCTTTCTGTCCCTCCATTGAAAGTGTTTGTACAGTAGACTGATGATGTTTTTATTATCTTTCTGGACATGGACAAAGTAGTCCATGTGACATTAGTGGGTTAGTTAGAAGTTTTTGAAGCATCGAAAATACATTTTGGTCCAAAAATAACAAAAACTACAACTTTATTCAGCATTGTATTCTCTTCCGGGTCTGTTGTTCATCCGGGTTCACAACTCTGCAGTGATGCTACTGACGTAAGACTCTGCTGACGTGTAATCTGGTGCGCCACAGTTTCGTTTACAGTCTGAGGTAGACACACGCTGTATTCAAGCTATTCTACATTGTTTGTATTTTGGTATTGCTATATATTTTTTTTAAATGGTGCGTAAGTGTGCATGTCGCGGATGACCTAATCGCCAAAAACAACTACGTAAAAGTGCATTACCAACGCCGACAGATGAAAGGATTCAATGGAATCGATTCAATGGAAAGGATTCCGAAGAGAATACAATGCTGAATAAAGTCGTAGTTTTTGTTATTTTTGGACCAAAGTGTATTTTCCATGCTTCAAAAACTTCTAACTAACCCACTGATGTCACATGGACTACTTTGATGATGTTTTTATTATCTTTCTGGACATGGACAGTCTACCGTACAAACACTTTAAATGGAGGGACAGAAAGCTCTCGGACTAAATCTAAAATATCTTAAACTGTGTTCCGAAGATGAAAGAAAGTCTTACGGGTTTAGAACGACATGAGGGTGTCATTAATGACATAATTTTCATTTTTGGGTGACTAACCCTTTAAAAAGGTGGTTCATGCTCTCAAACCCTCCAATGTGGCTGAATTACAATTCTGCAAAGATGAGTGGGCCAAAATTCCTCCACAGCACTGTAACAGACTGTAACAGACATTGCAAGTTATCACAAATGCTTGATTGCAGTTGTTGCTCCTAAGGGTGGTCCAATCAGTTATTAGGTTTAGGGGGCAAGCACTTTTTCTCACGGGCCATGTGGGTTTGGATTTTGTTTTCCCTTCATAATAAAAACCTTCATTTAAATACTGCATGTTGTGATTATTTGTGTTATCTTTGATTAATACTTCAATTTGTTTGATGATCTGAAACATTACAGTGTGACAAACATGGAAAAAAAATTAAAAAATCAGGAAGGGGGCAAGCGCTTTTTCACACCACTGTATGTGTGTGTGCAAGATTGTCCTTTTAAGTCGTTTTGAGTTTGGGAGCATGTTGAGGAACAGCACTGTCCTGTGACGAAGTCTGAGGCAAAATAATCCCACCAGGTTGGATATTTCCACAAGAATAAAAAAAAAGTCACAGACAAAAACAGGGAGTGATGAACATAGTGATGAACATCTAAAACTATAAGATTGTGCTGTTGACTGAATGTGGAGGACGATTTTACTGTTGCAATATCAAGAGTAAATCAGACATTCAGGTACAAGAACTACTACAGAAGATCGAAGGAATAATGATGGGAAATGGTGGGAGATTTATCATGGAATGAAGAGGAGCAACAACAAGTTAATAGTCAGTTGTAGGTTGTTTTATTGTTATGTTGTAAATGACAATAAAAAACATGGCAGTTTGTCACAATGACCTTAAGGGAAGAATCCATACAGTCTGTTTAAACAGTGATTTGATCATTCTTTTGTAGTTTCAGGAGAAGATTCAGATTTTTCAAGCAGACACTAAGCAACCACCAAACTGTCCTGCTGCTTATTGTGGCTGTAAGGAAACTACTTTGTTGCTCAGCACATAAAGATGAACTACTTATCATGATTTCAGACTGTGGTGATGTGGTTTCTCCACTGCGTGGATCTTCATGTGTATCTTCAGGTGGTTTTTAGAAGAGAAACTCTTTCCACACTGATCACACGTGTGCGGCTTCTCTCTGCTGTGGATCTCTCTCATGTGTTTTCAAAGATGATGAATCACTGAATCTCTTGTCACAGTGTGATTTGTAAGGTTTTTCTCCAGTGTGAATTCTCTGGTGCCGTTTTAATTGGTTTGCTGTAGTAAAAGTCTTCTCACACTCAAAGCATGTGTACTCTCTCACACCAGTGTGTGTTTTCTCATGTTCATATAAATAATACAGCCGTGAAAAACTCTTTCCACACACAGAACATGAATGTGGCTTCACCTTTGTATGAACTCCAGGTGTCTCTTCAGGGGCTGATGCCGAGAGAACCGTTTTGCCGCATTCATTACATGCAAACGGATTCTCTCCGGTGTGAACTGCACTGTGAATCTCAAGACTTTGTTTTGATGTAAAACTCTTTCCACACTGATCACATGTGAACGGCTTCTCTCCAGTGTGAACTTTCATGTGATTCTTAAGATGTCCTTTTTGTGTGAATCTCTTCCCACACTGATCACATGTGAACGGCTTCTCTCCTGTATGAACTCTCATGTGAACATCAAGACTTTTTTTGGTTGAGAAACTCTTTCCACACTGAGTGCAGGTTGTAGATTTCTTGTCTCTTTTCTTTAAAAATGTCTTTTTAGTCTTTGAGTGACTCGAAGGTTTTTCTCCAGGTTTGTCATGATGTTCCTCCACTTCACTCAGTTCTTCACTCTCCTCCTTCACTTCCATCAGCTCTGAAATCACAACAAAAAAAGTTAATTTTCAGTATATTAAAGTAATTCAAATTGAGGATTATGAAGTGAAAGAACATAAAAGTGAACCTTCATGTACTGAAGTAGACAACTGCTATGAAATATTCTGATCACTTTGATGCCTTTTTATATGTTTATTATATGTCCCTGAAACAATTATTATATTTAAAACATTTTTGACAAATCACCTTGTTTCTGTAGTGAGAACTATTAAATATGTTGATGAATGACACAATTATTGTCATATTTTGACACCACATTTGGATTGATGTTTATTTTACTAAAACTTTAACTATTAAGGGTTGGTCACACTTTTTCTTTCACAGACTTCCACACACGTGAATGTGGGACACTGAAACTCAAGTGAATTTCGACCCTCAACCCTGTTATGAATTTTCCTCATCTTAAAACTGACGCCCAGGAAGTGACATCATCTGGGCTCTTTCTACAGCATGATGGGGGGACAAGAAAATAATCTCAATCCATCGTCTCTGTTTTTACACAAACTGTAAAGTGTTGATTCAACCCCATTCATCAACCCTGTTACCAAAGTTACTGTAAGAAGAATAATCTATATAACTATGAATAACTTCTACATTTTATGAAAAATACAACTTTATCAATAACTATACATCAGCTTTTGCTTAAGTCAAGCTTACAACCCTGTCAGACATTCTGGAAGGTGAATTTACTTGATACAGTTTGGTGTTTACTGATATTACTGTTTTTTCTTTTGAAACAAGTCTAAAATTTTGGTCACATTATTGCAAATTTTGAACCAGATTTAAAATAAATGTAAAATAATCTGTATTTTGACCTGATGTTGACAATCAATATGAACATTTTTCAAATCTCACTTTACTGACCATTTTGTTGAATATTAGATTAACTGCATATCTAAACGTGTTGTTGAATATTTCTAACATGAATGTTGTTCAGCATCATGAATGAATGAAGAATAAACACCAACCTCTTTGTTCTTCAGTATCTTCAGTGTGTTTCATTCTGCAGGGTTCTGGATCACTCATGTTCTCACTGCCCTCTTTAATAAACTCAGTCTTTGCAGATTTCAGCTCTTCCTGATGCTCTGATGCTCGTCTGATGGAAATATTCCAGTATTTATTGACGCATTCCAGTGGGAGGAGCTTCACTGATGATGTGACTGATGTGGGAGGAGCTTCACTGATGATGAATCCCAGTGTGGGAGGAGCTGATCTGCCAAAATAAAAAAATATATCAGTTACAGGGTTTGTTTTTATATATAAATGATAACAATATGTAACGAAATATTCCAAATAATAATGGTAAGAAAAACAGTTAAAAGCACAAAGACAAAAATAATTGTACATATCTGTAGTCATCAAATCCCCTCAGACAGCAATGAAATGAGCTTTAAGTGTCAATTTACAGCAGATCTGAAGACATCAGCATAATAAATGAGGTGAAAACAGGAACTATTGACATGAAATAAAGAGTGTTTTCAGCAGTTTCTCTGTTAATATTGATGATCCTCAGACTATCAACACTCATTCAACAAGACATTCAGATCATCTCACTTTATTCTGAGTATTTGCTGTTAGAAACTCATTATTGGAGTCACGATATATGAGAAAAGACTATAAAACTGATCTATTGAGAGATAATACTGTTATTTCTCACAACATGACATGGATAAAAAACCATAATACAAAAACTAATGACACTCATCTTCATCAACTACTGCTGCTAAATAACTATGAATTAACTATAACCATGAAACATGGTTTGATTTTATGATAACATTCATTTTAATAAAGTAATTAGAGATTTAACATGTAACAGTTTTATGTGCAGAAACTGAAAACTCTCCCTGTCTCAGACTCACAAATCCTGCTGGAAAGATCTCACTTAAAGAAAAACTCTGAGATTTTAGATTTCTACTTTAACTATTTGCAGTTTTTGTAAAGCTTTCATTGTTGTATGGATATTATTGCATAAGGAACTACTTTGTCACTTTCTGGAACATGTTTTTATTTTTTGTTAATATGGTCATTTATCTAAAACCATTATAAATGTTTTGCTTTTGATTTAGTATGATGTTGTTATTAAACAGTGTTTCGTTTTGTTTCTGAATGAATCTGCATTTTGAGCGAATCAATCGGGTGAATCAATGATTTAGTGGTGCACTCATAAAGAGAGCCATTTACTTCATTTCTGAATGAATCAGCCGTTTGAATGAATCAATTGAATGGAAAGGACTCAGTAACTCACTCATTAAGACATTAACTTCCACCTACTGGCAGTTTTAAATTCTTTTTTAGAGTATAACTTCAATAAATAAATTTTTCCATATTAATAATTAATAATTATCATTTACTCACCCTCACGTTGAATCAAATAAAATATTTAAAGCTACTTTTTGTAATGTCTCTTAGATGGTCTTTTGGAGGTAATTTCTCAGACAAATTTTACATGGGATTAAATTGTGATTAATTAATCGCCATATTGTGTAATTAATTAAATACATTAATTTATCTAAAACGAAATGTTTTGTTTTAATATGGTAAAATGTTTAGCAGTAGTGGTTGTTGAAGATGAGTGGCATTAGTTTTTGTTTTTGTATTATTGGTGTTTTATCCATGTCATGTTGTGGGAAATAACAGTATTGTCTTTCACTAGAACAGTTTATAGGACTCCAATAATGTGTTTCTATCAGCAAACACTCAGAATAAAGTGAGATGATCTGCTAATGATCTGAATGTCTTGTTGAATGAGTGTTGATAGTCTGAGGATCATCAATATTAACAGAGAAACTGCTGAAAACACTCTTTATTTCATGTCAATAGTTCCTGTTTTCACCTCATTTATTATGCTGATGTCTTCAGATCTGCTGTAAATTGACACTTAAAGCTCATTTCATTGCTGTCGACAGACTGAGGGGATTTGTGGACCTCAAATATGAACAATTATTTTTGTCTTTATGCTTTTAACTGATTTTCTTACAGTTCTTTACTACTTTTCTAGATATCTTTCATTATTTTAATGGAGAAACAGAATAAAGACAATAATCAGTTGTTTTACGATAGACTGATATAAATTCTGAATGTGTTTAGTTTATGGGTGAAATACAAAAAGGGGTTAATATAGCACAAAAAAAATAATTAATTGAAAAAGAAGAAAAAATTCAGGCATATTTAGAACAAGAATCATTTGACAACATTCAAACACTGTATTGAATGATCACAATGAAGCCCAAAATACTCTTTAATTGACATTTTAAATCTTTATAAATCTTTATACCACTTTCCTTCAAACCACTAGCTTTCACTCATTTGTCACCAAGAAGTTTTTAATCATTTAAAATATAATGAAATTTAGTATGATCTCTTATTCTTTTATATATTTTATTAAATACAGGTTAAGATAACTATTTTCTTTTTGCATTAAATATATCTGTTACACCAAATGATGATGGCACATTAAAACATTTTATTTTCACAAAAGTAATTTGAAACATTAAACAGACACATTTCATTTAGTGGGTTTTCTATGTAAAATCACTTTTGTCCATTTAATTTGATGCAGACACTACAGTTTGATATCTGGACTTTAACCCTATAAAAACCAACAAAGTAACTGATTTATTTTGGATTTGGGCAGATCATCTCCTCCAACCAATCTGCTGTTCAGTCAACAAAGCCCCGCCCACTGCAATTTACTTAATGAAGCTCCTCCCACAGCAGTCACATCATCAGTAAATCCCCTCCCACTGCTATTACATCATCAGAAAAGCTCCTCCCACTGCAGTTCATCAATAAATGCTGGAATATTCCCATCAGACGAGCACTGAAGCATCAGGAAGAGCTGAAAACTGCAAAGAACACGAGTGATCCAGAACCCTGCAGAATGAAACACACTGAAGATGCTGAAGAACAAAGAGGTTGGTGTTTATTCTTCATTCATTCATGATGCTGAACAACATTCATGTTAGAAAGATTCAAGCACTTCTGCACATTTAGAGAAACAGTTGAACTGTGAAATGATACATAATGTTCATTTTTAATACTCAGTTTGAGAAACCTTCATATTAATTGTCAACATCAGATCAAATATTTTACATTTGTTTTATATCTGGTTTACAATTTGCAATAGTGTTACCAGAGTTTAGGCATTTTCAATACAGTTTTCAACACTGTTATTTTTAGGAATAAACTGTAAACACCAAACTGTATGAAGTAAATGAACTTTCCAGAATGGCTGACAGGGTTGTGAGTGTAACTTGAGCAAAATCTCTTCTTACAGTAACTTTGGTAACAGGGTTGATGAATGCAGTCATTCATTTGTGTAAAAACTGAGACAATGGATTGAGATTATTTCTTGTCCTCCCATCATGCTGTAGAAAGAGCCCAGGTGATGTCACTTCCTGGGGGTCACAGTTTTAAGAAATCCTCTGGTTTTGAAAGGAAGAAAATCATGTCAGAAGTAACAGGGTTGAGTGAATCATGTAGGACACTGATAATAACACATTTAAAGATGCAGTCAGTCTAGACTTTGAGCATGTGAACTTTCTACAGACACAACAACCATAAAGATATGACATGTGATATATTTTTAGAAACATAAATAACAAATAATAATCACTCCAGAATATTCAATCTACTCCACTTTACTGCAAACTTCACTTGATCTTGTGTTTCTGGTGTCCCACATTCACATGTGTATGAAAGGAAGTCAGTGGAAGGAGAAGTCTACTGTGAACGACCCTTAATAATTACACAGTTTTAAGAAAATAAATTAAATATCAATCTAAATGTTGATGTCAAAATATGGCTGTTAATATCACATTAGATCATTTGGACACAGTCTCCTCTGATAACAGATCATTCTAAATTATAATGTTGATATGCATTTCCTGTAAAGCTGCTTTGAAACGATATGTATTGTGAAAAAGCGCTATACAAATAAGTGTGAATTGAAAATTGATAGTTTTGTCTTTGATCAAATATATTTAATAGTTCTTACTACAGAAGCATGCTCTAATGTTTTAAATATAAAATTGTGTAAGACTAGATTTTCCTGCTAAAACAAAAGCTGAGATAAAACACCCTGCATAAAATAATAAAACACCCCCTGGAGAGAAGATCTCATAGAAAGAGCACAGGACACGCCTTGACCAAACTTTTCTCCTCGTTTATCTGTGCAAAATAGAATGTTATACTTGATTCATTCTGGACTCTGCATCAAAATGATCTGATTATTTTAAAGCAGTTGTCTATCACAGCAAGTCTCAATTTTATGACCTTTCGCTTCATATTTCTCTCTTTAAATTATTTTGATTTACTGAAAATTAAATGACTTTTTTTCCCCTCTCATTTTAGACCTGATGGAAGAAAGCGTAGAAACATTTTTAAAGAAAAGAGCCAAGAAATCTTTCACCTGCAGTCAGTGCGGAAAGAGTTTCTCAACCAAACAATATCTTGAGATTCACATGAGAGTTCATACAGGAGAGAAGCCATTCACATGTGATCAATGTGGGAAGAGATTCACGCGATCATCACACCTTAAGAACACATGAGGATCCACACCGGAGTGAGACCGTTCACATGCGATCAGTGGGGAAGAGTTTCACACAAAAAGGAAATCTTAAAGAACACATGAAAGTTCACACAGGAGAGAAGCCACACACATGTGATCAGTGTGGGAAGAGTTTCAGTCAATCATCAAGCCTTAAAGAACACATGAGGATCCACACTGGAGTGAGACCGTTCACATGTGATCAATGTGACAAAGTATTTCTTGGGGAATCCACCTTAAAGAAACACCTGAGAGTTCATACAAAGGAGAAGCCACATTCATGTTCTGTGTGTGGAAAGAGTTTTTCACAGCTGCAATATTTACATGCACATGAAAACACACGCTGGTGTGAGAGAGTACATGTGCTTTGAGTGTGAGAAGACTTTTACTACAGAGAGTGATTTAAAAAAGCACCAGAGAATTCACTCTGGAGAAAAACCTTACAAGTGTTCACACTGTGACAAGAGTTTTAGTCAGTTAGCACATCTGAAATCACATGAGAGGATTCACACTGGAGAAAAACCTTACAAGTGTTCACAGTGTGACAAGAGATTCAGTCAGTCAACACATCTGAGAACACATGAGAAGATCCACACTGGAGAAAAACCTTACAAGTGTTCACACTGTGACAAGAGATTCAATCAGTCATCATGTCTGAAAACACATGAGAGGATCCACACTGGAGAAAAACCTTTCAAGTGTTCACACTGTGACAAGAGATTCAATCAGTCATCAAATCTGAAAACACATGAGAGGATCCACAGCAGAGAGAAGCTGCACACGTGTGATCAGTAAGGAAAGAGTTTCACTATTAAAAATCACCTGAAGATACACATGAAGTTCCAAGCAGTGGAGAAACCACATCACCACAGTCTGAAGGAGGCGGGTAGTTCATCTTTGCGTTGAGCAACAATGCCTCTTCTGTGAAAGGTAGACAAATCTCTCCTCTCCACCTATAGTTGGCGCTGTTGCTCAGTGGCTGCTGTTGAATTATCCAGGTTGTGGATGAGGAGAGACCCCGAAATGCCTCATTCATTAATTTATTCATAGTTAGCCGTTTCTCAATATGCGTTCTTGTCTATACTTGTGTGAAACGTCTTCAGCTGCTGCTCGAGTACTGATCCAATTCAAAGTTCACATCTAGCCAAGTACAGTTCAAATCCCAGGATGTGTTCTTGATCTGCCCCTTTTATTGACAAAGCATCAAGAGGTCACTTGTGCGGGCTAGAGACAGCCAGGTATCCCAGAATGCATCACGCGTCAACAGCAGAAAACCTCTTTAATTCAAACATACTACAGTTGTTATGTCATGATATGTAGTATTAAGCATTTTCAGACAAGAATGTACTGGTTTAAAGCTCAAATTTGTGGTTTATTGATAAAAAGTAGCACCTATTTGGAGTTGTGAGATCCAGGCGATCGCCAGGTGTTCATGTACCCCGCTGAGAACAGCCTAACCTGAGGTAATCCTTCTGACGTTTGCTGCTGGCTCTGATGTCTCTGTAATGGTTAAAGATAATATAATTCATCTTTTGTAAATCTAACGGGTGAACTTTGGTCTCATAAATCTATAATTTGTTGAACTAAATGTGAAATCTCTCTAACTTATAGTTATAGTTTACTGTTGTAGCCTACTAGAGCGTTGACTTTGTATGTTTGACTGAATCAACTGCTTTATTTTTCATTGTAGCTTCTTATACCTTTTGCTTATACTTTTATAATGGGTATTTGGCTATTGTTGGCCATTAAAACTGACATTTAACAAAAAGAGTCAGGGGGGTTTCATATTTGCTGACTATATGCACATATTGCCACATATGTTTAATATTTTTAAAATGGAAATGAAAAGAGGAAGAACTGTGTTTTATAGTTCGTTTGGTAATAACTAGACATGCAGTGAAGACTGTAACACTGAAAAGCAGTATATAAAAAATGTATACAGTGGTGTGAAAAAGTGCTTGCCCCCTTCTTGATTTTTTATTTTTTTGCATGTTTGTCACACTTTAATGTTTAAGATCAAACTAATTTAAATATGAATAGTTTTTAAATGAAGGTTTTTATTATGAAGGCAAAACAAAATCCAAACCCACATGGCCCTGTTTGAAAAAGTGCTTGGTGTCCCCGCTGTTAAAACATAACTGGTTTATCACACCTGAGTTCAGTTTCTCTAGCCACACCTAGGCCTGATTACTGCCATACCTGTTCGCAATCAAGAAATCACTTAAATAGGACCTGCCTGACAAAGTGAAATAGACCAAAAGATCTTCAAAAGCTACACATGTTGAGTGTAACATATGGGACATGGCGACAGAGTGGGAGATCCAAATGCAGGCTTTATTAACAGGAGCGCATAGTTAACAGGCAGTAGGTCGATCACCAGCAAACAGACACAAGAAGGCAAGGCAAAGGGGTAATCCAAAAACACAGGCAAGGGTCAGGGTAGAGGTCTACATTCCCGTGGCTGTCCTGCGGGAACCGCGTGACCCGACCAGATATTTTGCGCCGCGGGATTAAATTTATGACTAAAACACGGTAGCGGTCGGTAACTCTGGTGTAATTTGAATGGGAGGGGTCGGTCATTCAATATTACGTTCCCGACGTCCTTTCAGAACAGCATATCTTCGCTTTATTTAATCTCAATCTTATTGACCACCCGGTATACAGCCTGCACTCAGGACCGTTATGCACGCGCTGCACGCATGTACCAGTTCTTTCTGCGTCATGCATTGTATTTGTGGGGTCTGTGTGTGCAGCATGTGCATATTGGTCCTCAGGGCAGACTGTACCAGTGGTAAATATACAGCCCTCAGAAAGAACAGGCAGGTTGTCGATGACTGACAGGGCAGAATAAGGATGGCAGAGCAAAGTGTGGATGCGCTGTCCTTGAAAGACGTTCAACTTGGACTGGAAAATGGTCAGTTTACTGCTAAGAAACCCACGTCAGGCAAGTCTGATGTATGGCAGTCTTTTTCATGTGTCATAGACGCAGATGGAAAAAAATAGCCTTTGCGCAATGTGATAAATGCCTAAAAGTGTTCCCGTTCAGCAGTCACAACACTGGAACCTCGGGTTTAAGGCGGCACTCATGCATCATCACAAAGGGTCAAACTAAACTGACATTTACAAAGTAAGACAGAAATGGGCAGAAAGATAGTTTTTGTCACAGATCGTGGAGCCAACATGATCAGTGCCTTACGAGGATACACAAGACTAAACTGCACAGCGCACATACTAAACGTGACTCTGTCCAGTGCGCTTGGTCCTGCCGTAATGGAAATGTCTCCAGAGATTGCTGGGGTTCTAACTGATGTTTAAAAGTTGGTCACATATTTCAAACACTCAGGACAGCAGGCCAAGCTAAAAAGGTCACTGAAACAATCCGTAGAAACACAGTGGAATTTAAATTTTGACATGCTGAATTCTGTTTTGGAACAGTACGAAGACATCGCGTCTGTGCTGACTGAGAGCAATAATCATCACAAGATTATACGCATCAACGCCAGCATGCTCAAGTTACTAGTATCATTCCTAAAACCCTTCAAAGAGGCAACTGACGACTTGGAAACCGACAACACAACTCCAAGTGCCTCACTAGTTCTTCTGTGGTCTGTGCGATTAATTGAGCACTGTACATCAGCCACAAAAGACCCTCTGCTCTCCTAAATCGCAACAGTCTGTGTGAAACGGCTGAAAGAACTACTGTCAACACAGCACTTTGCCAAATTCGGTTCACATGCTTTATAGAATATCAACCTTTCTGACGCCAAATCTGCGAAGTTTGAAAATGTTGGATAAAAGAGGGAGTCAGGAGGTGAAATAGGGTGTCAAGGAGATAATCGAAGATTTAAAGTTTGATACCCATGGTGAGCATGTTGAGCCAACACCTGCCAAAAGGCCTACTGTTCACTCTAAATTTTCAGATTGGGAGGACAATGAAGAATCAGTTGGATCAAAATCGCTAGATATTCAGATTCAGGAGTACAGGACCATGAAACTTGAACTATCAAGTCAACAAAAAGTTTTGCAGTAGTGGAATTCACATCAGTCCCAGTTTCCTGCTCTGATCAACCTTACAAGATATGTCCTCTGCATCCCGGCCACAAGTGCACCTTCCGAGAGAGCATTCAGCCTTTGCGGTCGGATTTTGGAGGAAAGACATTCGGTATTGAAACCGTCATCAGTCAGTGACATTCTTTTCTACAATTTTGAGATGTCATTTAATTTATTATTAGTTATTGTTGAATTTATATATTTTCTTTTGTGGGAGAGACGTTGAAATCAACGTCGGGACATTCTTCTCAGGGATGTTAAATTGTTCGGTTAGTGATTTCATTTCGCGATGGAAGCCTACATATTTTGCTTATAATGAATAACATGTCGTATTTTTTTTTCTTTCTCTGACACTTTTCCTGTGTTGACAGCAAAATGTTACGAATTTTGTATTTTGACAATACGAATAAAAATAACAAATAGGCTTCAATTTTTGTACATTTTTATTTATTTTTTTCTCTGCTACATTTTTTTCCCCTACTGTGTTGGCAACAAAATGTTAAATTTTGTATCTTGACAAGACGAATAAAATAATAAATAGCCTGCAATTTTTGTGCAGACTACATTTTTATTTTCTCTGTGGAAATTTAAATGTGAATTTCTGGAAACGAGATCTAAATTTTGCAGAACGGCCAGGTCGGGAAGAAAATTATTCTAAGCAGACAGCGGGTGAACAAAGAGTGTATAAATCGGGAACGGGTGCGGAATATAACCCCAGCGGGAGCGGGGTTACAAAGAGTGTGCGCACAGGCGCACGGGTGAACAAAGAGTGTATAAATGGGAACGGTGGGTGCGGAATATAACCCCAGCGGGAGCGGGACTTAAACAGTCCCGCGCAGACCTCTAGGTCAGGGCGGGCAGCAAAAGATCATAAAACAAGGAAACAGTCCAGGGTCAAAACACAGGCTAGGCAAGGCAAGGAACACGAAAACTAGGAAAAACAAGGCAACGGCTAAACAATACTCAGCCGGGCATGATTGAAACACAGGCACTATTTATACACGTGCACAAACAAAGATAGCGATTTAACAAGGGGGCGTGGTCCAATATGGGTCCATGGTAACAAACAAGGGGAGCTGCAGGGGAACATGAGGTGCACACACAGAGGAGATACAGGGAACACAGACAGGGAACATGACATTGAGATTCAAAGAAATTCAGGAACAAATGAGAAAGAAAGAAATTGAGATCTATCAGTCTGGAAAAGGTTATAAAGCCATTTCTAAAGCTTTGGGACTCCAGCAAACCACAGTGAGAGCCATTATCTACAAATGGTGAAAACATGAAACAGTGATGAATCTTCCCAGGAGTGTCCGGCCAACCAAAATTACCCCAAGAGCGCAGCGACGACTCATCCAAGAGGTCACAAAAGACCCCACAACAACATCCAAAGAACTGCAGGCCTCACTTGCCTCAGTTAAGGTCAGTGTTCATGACTTCACTATAAGAAAGAGACTGGGCAAAAATGGCCTGCATGGCAGAGTTCCAAGACGAAAACTGCTGCTGAGCAAAAAGAACATAAAGGCTCATCTCAGATTTGCCAGAAAACATCTTGATGATCCCCAAGACTTTTGGGAAAGTACTCTGTGGACTGACAAGACATAAGTTGAACTTTTTGGAAGGTGTGTGTCCCATTACTTCTGGCGTAAAAGTAAACACAGCATTTCAGAAAAAGAACATCATACCAACAGTATAATATGGTGGTGATAGTGTGATGGTCTGGGGCTGTTTTGCTACTTCAGGAACTGGAAGACTTGCTGTGATCAATGGAACCATGAATTCTGCTGTCTACCAACAAATCCTGAATGACAATGTCCGGCCATCTGTTTGTGACCTCAAGCTGAAGTGAACTTGGGTTCTGCAGCAGGACAATGATCCAAACACATCAGCAAGTCCACCTCTGAATGGCTTAAGAAAAACAAAATGAAGACTTTGGAGTGGCCTAGTCAAAGTCCTGACCTCAATACTATTGAAATGCTGTGGCATGACCTTAAAAAGGCAGTTCATTCTTGAAAACCCTCCAATGTGACTGAATTACAACAATTCTGAAAAGATGAGTGGGCCAAAATTCCTCCACAGCGCTGTAACAGACTCATTGCAAGTTATCGCAAACACTCGAATGCAGTTGTTGCTGCTATGGGTGGTCCAACCAGTTATTAGTTTTA
The DNA here is from genome assembly GCA_028476615.1 of Culter alburnus. NCBI lineage: Eukaryota > Metazoa > Chordata > Actinopteri > Cypriniformes > Xenocyprididae > Culter > Culter alburnus. Next base: position 82,931 of record JAOTNS010000534.1, read on the forward strand.
GTTTTCACACAGGGCCATGTGGGTTAGGATTTTGTTTTCCCTTCATAATAAAAACCTTCATTTAAATACTGCATGTTGTGTTTGTTTGTGTTATCTTTTGATTAATACTTAAATTTTGTTTGATGATCTGAAACATTAAAGTGTGAAAAACATGGAAAAGTCCAAGGCAAAATAATCCCACCAGGTTGGATATTTCCACAAGAATAAAAAAAAACAAAGTCACAGACAAAAACAGGGAGTGAAAATGGCGCAATCGTGTTTAATTATCCAAAGAGAGCATGTGGAGTGTCCACTTTTTTATGGGAAATGTCATGATCCTGATTACATCACAGGGATTCCCTGGCGCGTTGTGGTGAAACTATCGCAAGACAAAAAAAAAAAAAAAAAAAAAAAAGGAACACAAACCTTGACGGGGCAACAGAAGACAGGGGAACACAATTATACAGAGACAGCTGACATATACATATATACACAATTAATAATATAAACCCTTTATAGAGTGACCGTAATAACGCTTCAGATTAACCATGTTAAATACATCAGTATTAGGTGGGTTGCCTCAGCACACAGTGTAATTTATTGGCCCTGTTTTGCTTTTTACTTTAGCTGGTACTCCCACTTGGGCATTAGCTTGGTAGACAATTTATTAGAGGAACCTGAAAGAGCGTGGACACGCAAGTTGTAACGCTGAATCAACAGAGTTGGGATCCATTTGCAGCTTTATTAAAAGGTACTTCTTAGTATAAACGGGCAGGGGTCGATCACCAGTGTCAGGTACAAACATTGCAAAGCAGAGACGTAGTCGTAAACCAGACAGTAGGTCAGGGCAGGCAGCAACAGTAAATACACAATCCAGGCAAGGCCATGTGGCGCAGCATATGAAAGCGGAAGAGTTGTGTACACCGGACGCGAGCAGCACGACAAAAGATATAGAACCCGTTATAATCTGTGATATTTTCTACACTGGATGCTTCGCTGAAGACAACTTCCAAAATCATGAGTTCAATGCTGGATTTGCACAAAGGCTGAAAAGATGACTGAAAGATGAAGCAGTTCCCACTTTAAAAGCAGAAGCTGCTGTTTATTGGCCCAAACTGTAAGTACGTTTTATTGTTTGTACATGTCTTTTAAACCTATAGTTCTGTTGCTATTTTTGGTTGCATCAGGGACATATACAAAGACCAACTCGTTTTTGCTTCACTATTCATTTAGCTAAATTCTACAAACAGCAACAAACTTCTATGTTCATAGAAAAATGCTATAAATTAAACGCTACCTTTACAAAAATGTGACTACTCAGTCATGTATTCAGCTACAGTAAAGCTTTAATCAGGATAAAATTGTATATTGAAAGCTAACCAAGCTTTTGTTGTACTTTGTTTATCTCAAACACCAGTTATTGAACAATGATTAAACAACTGAATCTATACATTTGCTTGTTATTCCTTTGTTTGTTTGTTTTTTGTCTGATAGACAAAAAACAAACTGACAATCAATAAGCTGATGATTTGAATCAGGAATGGTGGATAAAGGAAACATCTAGAAGGTGTAGTGTCTGGGTTCTTCGAGGAACAGGACAGGAGAAACACTTTTGAAAAGTAAGACAGAAACTTATTTTCATTTATGCTTTTTATTGGTCAACACAGAGTTGTTCTTAGTATAGCATGACACACTGACTGATAATAAACTAAAAATGAAATGTCAACCAGTGGTAAGAATTTAAAGAAACAAGAAACAGAAAGTCTTTCTCAACTATTTTTTAAAAATATTCAGTAACGTGTCTTATCTGTCTTGAGGTCTGCTCTACTCTCCTTTTCTGTCTGTGTACTCCTCCTTTCATAGTTTTCTATCTTTTCCCTGAGAAACTCAAGCACTTGCACAAGCATTTCTTTGCTCTCTTTTACGTGGACGTTTCCTCTTTGATTTCTCTTGTATTCCAGATGGTCCAGGCTCAGCTTCTGTGGACTGAGCACCTGCTGCTGAGGACTGAGTAACTGAAGGCATGTCAGGACTTGTTTCTCTGTGGGTCCCTCTGGACCACCCAATGCGAACACATTGACCGGAGTAACAGAAGGCCTGCCCGCTATAGCCTCATCAAGAAAAACAAAGTGCCACAGGTGTTTGATATACAGAGTACAATACCTTGTATTTGAATTTCAGGTTCTCCCATTTCCTTTCGGCCTGGTCACAAGTCACCATGCAGCCTAAACCCATTTCACCTAAAAGATATCTAAAGACAGAAGACAGCAACTGGCAAAAACTTTTTTAATTAACTGTTTTATTTACATTTTTATGTTCTGCAATTAAAATGTACACTCACCTGAAACCTTCAGATGCAGAATTCTTTGCACCTGTAAACAACCTTAATATTATGAAGCAACGAGAATACTTTTTGTGCTTAAAAAAAAAAAAAAAAAAAGAATTTTCAACAAATTTAATGATGGCCAATTTCAAAACACTGTTTCATGAAGTCTTACGAATCTTTGTTTCAAATTAATGGTTTGGAGTGCCAAAGTCGTGATTTCAGTAAACAAGGCTTTGCTACGTCATAAGTGTTTCGCAATGTTAATAGTTCATGTACTTTGGCTTTCTTATATGCGATCTGAACCACTGATTATTTCTTTTACTGTTTATTGCTTATTTACTGTTAATTATTTGTTGAATAAATTACCCTGAAGACAAGTGCTTATGAAAAGTACCTATGTGGCAGACGGTTGGTGATAACTACACACTCCATTAAGAGTTGGAAAGCACTGAAAGTCATCAGAGGCAGACAGTGTGGTGGATACCCCACCCCATTAAGGGGTAGGAAAGACACTAGTAAGCTGGGATACTATACTCTATTAAAGGGTTGATAAAGACACTGGAAGCCATAAGAGGCAGACAGTGTGGGATACACTCCCCATTAAGGGGTTGTAAAGAAGTTACTACTAGTGTGTCTCACGAACCAAAGCTCTCTGACTCCCATTCCAGACAGGGGCGCCCCGAGCTTAGAGATTCAGGTAGTCAGGAATGAATTAGCTTTTAGTTAATACGACGAAATAGAGATAGGGATAGGGTTGGTTGGTCAGGGATGCATCAGGAACGATCCCGACGAAAATAAAATTGTGACCCTAATTGGCTTGGACCAGTATGTAACTGTGATTTTGGAGTATACTTTGCAGGTTCATCAAGCAGAAGCCAAAGCTGTGTTGTTGCTCGCTGCTGGTGTTTGCGTCTCCGTATAGCTTTGTTTCTCTTACTTTTATTGAATCTCTTACTTTTATTCATTGTTGCTTATTATTATTATTGCCTACCACATTAATCTGAGGTCACTAGCCTGTAATCTTTGAATCTAAATCGCTTTTACAACGCGTTTGCATCTCGCTTGTTAACTTGTTATCAGTCTCGCGCACACTCCTTTTCAACGCGTCCATCAACAGCTGTGGCAACTCTGATCAGTCTACAAACACGGTGAGTCATGTCATCCTTTCCCACTGTTATCTCGTGTTCAGTTTGTCACATGTTCAGTATAGCTCTCTCTGTCAGCGACGAGGGATTTACATGTCAGAAATGTAGGGAAATAGTCAGGCTGACAGAGAGAATCTCAGAATTAGAGACACGCATCCAAACTTTAATCGAGGATAGTAAGAATGCAGGGGCTTCAGATACTGCTTTGGATGCGACTAGCTTAGTGAACTCTGTACATTGTTCGGTTCCAGCTGTAGAGCCCGCGCAGCAGGGCACTTGGGTAATGGTGAGGCGACCTAGCCGCGGAAAACACCACTCTTCCATTCCAATCAGAACATCAAACAGTTCTCCCCCTCAGTGACGCACCCACGAGAATCCTGTTGAAAGTGCCCTAGTTATTGGCGATTCTATTACACGGAACGTGAAATAGAGACACCAGCCACCAGTCACATGTTTGCCGAGAGCCAGAGCACCTGACATCAAAGCAAATTTAAAAGTGCTGGCTAATGCTAATCATAAATATTCTAAAATTATTATTCACGTTGGCACAAATGATGTTCGACTTCGCCAGTCGGAGATCACTAAAATTAACATTAAAGAGGTGTGTGAACTCGCAAATACAATGTCAGGAGAAGTAATTTGCTCTGGTCCCCTTCCTGTTCGTCGGAGTGATGAGATAGTTAGCAGATTATCATCACTCAATGGCTGGCTGTCTAAGTGGTGTCCGCAGAATAATATAGGTTTCATAACATTGGAAAAGTTTTTGGGGCAGACCTGACCTGTTGAAAAGAGATGGTATTCATCCGTCCCGGGATGGTGCTGCTCTTCTCTCTAGTAATATTGTAACAAGTTAAACTTTTCTTTCTTTCTATCTCCTTGTTATCACGGGTTTCTATTAGGTTAGTGTTGGTCAGTATATCTTAACATTATCAATTTAATAAAACATGTACAAAGCATAAGACATTCACTGTTCAATGCATGTATTAACAAACTTCCTTCCAAACACATACACCCCTCATAACTCCAAGGATAACATGAATTGAGTCCTTAAATCAAAAAGGGCCTTAAACAGAACCTACAAAGTCCCATAGAACACCAACAATCAGAGTCCCGAACAAAAAAGACAACCCAAAAAAAGCAGTCCAAAAAAAGCAGTCCAAAAAAACAGGATAATCCAAGCAAAAAAGAAATTTGTATGAAGCAGAAAAAGTAAAAACAAACTCCAACGGTCTCACCCACGTTAGCTTCTCAGGGATTTTCTGGGCTCCTAAGGCAATACCTCTGAGGAAAAGGAAAACAGTCCCCCAATGATCCCAAAAGGAGAAAAAGGAGATAATCCACTGGAAAAAAAAACCTCAAAAACCCCAGGCACTCCTTTGTTAGCATGTCTTCCATGCATGCCGCCTCATGAGCCACCACAAACTTCAAAATGGCCGCCTCTCACCCCTTACACAGAGGCCTTTCACAATAAGAGTCCTTCCTTTCCCCATCACATTCCCTGCCCCACAGATAATGTCAAATAGTTACAGACAAATAGTTTACCAAAAATATAAACAAATAAATAATCATCAAAACATGAAAACATTAACATTCTCTTTTATGGAGGTATCACAATATGGCACATAGTCTTAGAGCTGAAACATGACAAACTGGGGCCCAGGACAGGAAGCAGACAGACTGGCTAAACCGACCGTCTGCTTGCTGCCTCACGTTACAGAAGTCAGATAAATCCCAACACATAGAACTCTTACACCTAGATATTATCACATAGAGACTGTGTCTGTACCCCGAATTAGCAAAAACAAAAACTTCCAAACCCATTCAATGGTAAAAATTTAATGATGTTCACAAATTAAAAATAGAGATATAATGATAAACAATGATAAGCTTGGATGTTAAATATTAGATCACTTTCTTCAAAGCACTTATTGTAAACGATATTCACAGACAATAATCTAGATGTGCTGTGTTTGACAGAACCTGGCTAAAACCGGACGATTACATACTTTAAATGAGTCTAGTCCTCAAGGTTATGATTATCGACACAATCCTCGTCAGAAAGGCAAAGGGGAGGTGTTTGCTGTAATTTATAGTAATATTTACAGTATCAGCCAGAAGTCTTTCAAATATAATTCCTTCGAAGTGATGGTGCTTACGTAACATTATGTAGCTGACATTTGTGCTGGCTACTGTATACAGGCCACCAGGACACCATACAGACTTTATCAAAGAATTTGCCGATTTTCTATCAGAATTAGTACTAGCTGCAGATAAAGTCCTTGTTGTTGTGATTTTAATATCCATGTAGATAAAAAAGACTCATTGGGATTGGCATTTACAGACATTCTAAACTCTATTGGTGTTAGACAACACGTGTCAGACCCACTCATTGTCGTAATCACTTTAGATCTAATATTGTCACATGGAATCGATATGATGCCATTGAAATTCTGCAGCAGAGTGACAACACCTCAGATCATTATCTAGTCTCATGTATACTACATTTAGTCAAAGAGGCTAAACTGCCTCCCTGCCATAAATATGGTAGAACCATCACTTCTACCACTAAAGATCGCTTTATAAATAATCTTCCTAATCAGTTTCATCACCTTATCATACCAGACAGCTTAGAAGACCTCGATGTTGCAACAGAAACTATTGCCTCTGTCTTTTCCAGCACATTAGACTCAGTTGCTCCTTTGCGTTTAAAAAAGATTAAGGAAATTAATCCAACGCCATGGTACAATGAGCACACTCTGGCCTAAAAACAGCAGCTAGAAAATGGAGCGCAGCTGGAAGAAAACAAACTAGAAGTATTTCGCATTTCGTGGAGAGAGAAAATTATTGAGTACAGAAAGGCCTTAAAAACTGCTAGATCTGCCTATTTTTCAAAACTTTTAGAAGAAAATAAACACAACCCTAGGTATTTATTTGATACAGTGGCTAAATTAACAAGAAATAAAGCTTCAACTTCTGATGTTTCCAAAGAGCATAGCAGTAATGACTTTATGAACTTCTTTACTTGCAAGATTGATAATATTAGAGAGAAAATTATAACCATGCAACCGTCTACTACAGTATTGTGTCAGACAGTGCATTGTAGTGTCCCTGAAGAAAAATTAAATTCATTTTCTGCTTTAGGAGAGGAAGAATTGTCTAAACTTGTTAAATCATCAAAATCAACAACATGTATGTTAGACCCTATACCGACTATTGAAAGAGATGCTTCTGGAGGTCATAGATCCTCTTCTTAATATTGTTAATTCATCTTTATCTCTAGGATACGTACCAAAAACTTTTAAGCTGGCTGTTATTAAACCTATTATTAAAAAACCACAACTTGATCCTAGAGAATTAGTCAATTACAGGCCGATTTCAATCTCACTTTTCTATCAAAAATACTAGAAAAGGCAGTTTCATCACAACTATGTTCCTTTTTAGAAAGAAATAGTATCTGTGAGGATTTCCAGTCAGGATTTAGACCATACCATAGTACTGAGACTGCTCTCATTAGAGTTACTAATGATTTGTTCTTATCATCAGATCGTGGTTGTATCTCTCTGTTAGTGTTACTGGATCTTAGTGCTGCATTTGGACACTATTGATCACAATATTCTTCTAAATAGACTCGAAAACTATGTTGGCATTAGTGGAATTGCATTGGCATGGTTCAAATCATACTTATCTGACCGTTATCAGTTTGTAGTAGTAAACGATGAGATGTCATATCAATCACAAGTTAAATATGGAGTACCGCAAGGCTCAGTACTAGGACCGTTGCTTTTCACTTTGTACATGCTACCCTTGGGAGATATCATTAGGAAGCATGGCGTTAGTTTTCATTGTTACGCTGATGATACTCAGCTCTATATTTCTTCATGCCCTGACGAAACATACCAATTCGCTAAATTAACAGAATGTATAGCTGATATAAAAAACTGGATGACCAGTAATTTCCTACTACTAAATTAAGAAAAAAACAGAGATTCTAATTTTTGGACCAAAAACTACTTCACGCAGTAACCTAGAATACTGTCTAACACTTGATGGCTGCTCTGTTAAGTCTTCGTTGTCAGTTAGGAACCTGGGTGTGCTCTTTGATACCAATCTTTCATTTGAAGGCTATGTTACTAGCATCTGCAAAACCGCATTCTTCCATCTTAAAAATATATCTAAACTACGACATATGCTCTCAATGAAAAATGCAGAACAGTTAGTTCATGCGTTCATGACCTAGATTACTAGGCTAGATTACTGTAATGCTCTACTGGGTGGTTGTTCCTCCCGCTTGATAAATAAACTACAGCTCGTACAAAATGCAGCAGCTAGAGTTCTTACCAGAACTAGGAAGTATGACCATATTAGCCCAGTTCTGTCATTACTGCATTGGCTTCCTGTTAAACATCGTATAGATTTTAACCCTTTGAGCGGTATGGTCCCACATATGGGATTTTTATTTCTGTGCCCCTAGGCGTACGGTACCACATATGGGATTTCGAACGTTCAGCGACGTCACATAACTGCCAGATTCAAAATTTCAAATCGGCCTCTCGCGCCAACACAGAGAGAGGCGAGCTGGATAAACAGCTGTCAATAATTTCGCACAACTAGCAACTCTAACATTGTTTACAGGCACATGGTGTGTTTATTTTATTTTACTTACCCTCAGAGATTGTCACAGAAGTACCACAACAAAAGTGTATAGGATAAATAAGCACAATAATGCCAACGTATCAATAAAACAGACATATGCCGCAGCTGTTTTCATAGGCTGCTGAGCTGTCATTTACGTTCACTCAAACAGCGTTCACGGGCACATGATGTCTTTATTTCATGTCACAGACACTCAGATTGTCACAGAAATATCGCGACAAAGGTTTACAGGACATCACACACACACACACACACACACACACACACACTCTCTCTCTCTCTCTCTCACTGTGTATCAATGAAACACGGACATATGCGCAGCCCTGTTTGTTGCTGAAGCTGTTGAGCGGCTGTGTTCACTCAAACATTGTTTACAGGCGTCTTTTTTATATCACTGAAACTCAAGATTGTCACAGGAGTACCACAAAAGTATGGCATACAAGCACAGTAATGTATAGGCTATATGAAACATGCATGTATGCGCGCAGCCCGGTTTGTTATAAGCTGCTGATCGAATGTGTTTACAGGCAAATTATGTGTTTATTTTATATCACTGACACTCAGATTGTCACAGGAGTACCACGACAAAAGTTTACTGGGCATCATACACTCTCTCCCCTCTCACACACAGTATCAATGAAATGTATGCGCGCAGCCCTGTTTGTTTGTTATAAGATGTTGAGCGGCTGTGTTCACTCAAACATTGTTTACAGGCACATTGTGAGTGTCAGAGACATATAATAAACACACCTTGTCACAGAAGTACCATGTCAAAAGTGTATAGGGCATATAAGCACAATAAACAATAAATCACGGCCACTCGATGCGCTGCTTTACGATAATTTATTGTTTACATATTACTATAAACAAACATGGCTTCCTACATGAAAGCGTACAGCATCACTGTCTATTACGGCAGAGAAAAGTTCGCGGGGATGTTTTTGGTGGGGATGACGATGTTTGGCGGGGTTGTGACAAAGGTCCCGCACTGAGCTGGCAACAGAGTACCTCAGAGTAAAAATGGCTAGAAAACTTACTCGTGAAGATATTTTGGACCTTATCTTTGACTCAGACGCTGAATCCGATAGCGGCAGTGACAGCCTGTCAGACAGTGACGAGGAAGCCATCTCCCGGAAAACCTTGCGGGCTGTGATCGCTCCAACGAGCCGGCGATCCCTGACAATGCCGTCTATGCTAGTGAGGGCGCTGTTTTCCTTCCGACCTGGACGTCTGATATATTCTCTCCACCAGACCTGGATTTTGACAACACTGGCAAAGGTGTTCAAGATAGTCAGACAAATCCTTCTGAGGCAGATTGTTTCAAATTGTTTATGAACAAGCCAATTGTGGAGCAAGTTGTGCAGGAGACCAACAGGTATGCCTATCAGCTAAAGGAGTATGCTACTGTCCCTGGAAAGCTGGCAAAATGGGCTGAAACAACTGTCAATGAAATTTACACCTTTCTGGCAGCAGTTATTGTTATGGGCCTGGTGAGAAAAGGTTCCTTGAAGGATTACTGGACCACCGATCCTTTAACGCAGACCCCATTTTTTCCTACTCTCTTCTCCCTTGATCGCTTCCAAGTCCTGCTGAGGGCCCTCCACTTTGCTGACAACACTACAGCAAACCTCAGAGATCCTCTGAATAAAATTAGAAGTGTTTGCACCTCTCTGATGGCTACTTTTGGGCAGATGTTTGTTCCTCACAAGGACTTGTGCATCGATGAGTCACTGCTGCTGTGGAAAGGACGGCTTGGATTTCGGCAGTACATTCCATCTAAGAGGAAGAGGTTTGGGATCAAGCTCTTCATGCTGTGTGATGTTCTGACTGGGTACATCATTAATGTCAAAGTCTACACTGGCTCCAACACAGACATCACACACACTCCGGGACTTGGTGTGTCCGGCTCAGTAGTGTTGACACTGCTGGAGCCATATCTGGGGAGAGGACATACACTGTACGTTGACAACTGGTACACCAGTCCTACTCTGTTCCACCACCTGCTGAGAGCCAAAACTGGGGCTTGTGGAACGGTGAGGTCCAACAGAAAGGGCATGCCGCGCTTCCGTGACAAAGATGTGCAGTGGGGAAGCAGAGTTCAAAAGCTGCAAGGACATGCTGGCAGTGAAGTGGCATGACAGGCGTGATGTCCACATGCTGACCACGGTCCACTCAGCAAACATGTCACCATCTGGAAAAATAGACCATGCGACAGGGAATGACAAAATAAAACCACAGTGTGTGCTGGACTATACAAGAAAATGGGTGCTGTGGATAAGGTTGACATGATGGACAGTTTTGTTGGCTGTACCCGCAAGACCTTGAAGTGGTACAAAAAATTATTCTTCCATTTTGTGGAACTTGCAGTACACAATGCATTTATGTGTACAAGAAGAAACAAGATTCAAGCGACTTATCAAAAGTTCCGTCAAAATCTGGTTCGCCAACTTGTGGAAGAACACCACACCCCCCGGAAGCCATCTACTGGTGGTCGCCCTCCTGCTGACAATCCACTTCGTCTCACCGGCCGGCATTTCCCCTCAGAGATCCCTTCAACTGCCCAACAGGGGAAAAATCCCCGCAGGCACTGCAAAGTCTGCCTGACTACCAAAAAGTCCCTACAGAAAAGCAGAAGACAAGGTTTATGTGCAAGCCTTGCAATGCAGCATTGTCCAGCAGAGTGCTTTGAGAAGTACCACACTTCGGCCAGTTTCTGAAAAGAAAAAAAAAAACACAATTTTTGTTATAGCACTATAACAATACTTGTGTAATTAATGTATATTGTTTAAGATGTTTATTTATACATATATATTATACACACACACACATAGGAATACATTGTTGGAATACAGGAATATTGTACAGGAATATTTATTAAAAAAAAATTGTTATAGCACTATAGCCATACTTGTTCTGTTCTGTTTAAACAGTTGTACACTGTATATGAAATACAGCAATTATCAACCTTGTAAATTATTGTACAGCAATATTTATGATTTAGGCATGTTATGCTGTAGTTATAATTACAATTATTATTATATCATTATAACTATAGAATTTCCATTATATTTAGATATTTAATGATATATTTCTTCTAAATGCTTTTCAATTCCTGTACAAACATTTTGATGACCGTTCTACATCTCTTCATGCTGTTACAACCTGTCATTTCATTCTGCAGTCCATGTTCTTTGTTTTTGTTAAACTAAGTAAACTGAACCAAACCAACTTGTTTTACAAAAAAAAAAATGGTTCAAAACAAACTTTGGCTTATTGCGTCATTATTAGTAATTTGATATTTTGGCACTTTCGAAGCACGCACGTTGTTTCATCTACATGCCATTCATTGCTATTTCTTCAAATTAACGAGTTTAAAGTAGAAACAATAAAATAAAGGATAATAATATATTTGCAATACAATCATAATAGCTACCTACCTCATGTGATCACCATACACAATGTACGAATTCGATCCTCCTGTGGTAAGCACGTGTTTCCTGGTCCAGATGGCATCTTCCTGTTGGTGTTCATATATTTGTTTTTCTTCTGTTGAGAGGTGATCCAATATTCGTAAAGGAAAATTGACTGGCTTGTTTGCATCTTTACGGAGAGCCAAGTATAAGCCGTATGCCCCATTGTTTTACCCTGCCGACACACGGCACTGGTCGCGTGACTGAAAACTTTTATTATGAGTCACGTGAAACCCGTACTGCTTTGCAATGTAAACAAACATGGCTGCGGCCATTGCCCGTATTAAACGCAAAGAGCAACGAATTTACAAAATTACCCGCATATATCGTCTTATAGTGCGCACGCTGCAATATGTTTATAATTATTTTGCTTGAAAATAAAACAACATGAAATATTTATTATGATTTGAACATTTACAGAAGACTTAGAATAAGAAAAAAACTGAAATGTGTCTTCCAGGCCAGGCAGCAGCAAAGCGCCACTTTCAGGTGTCAAGCTTGATACGTCACCATGGAAACTGAAACGTAGGCCTAAACATTCTAACATTCTAAAGCCGTTAAAAAAACTCACTCCAGGGGGACTGTTGAGATATTTTAAACTCACGCTCAAAAGGTTAAAATCTGCTAATTGCTTACAAAGCACTAAATGGTTTAGCTCCCAGTACCTGAGCGAGCTCTTAATGCATTATAGTCCTTCACGTTTATTGCGATCTCAGATTCAGGCTGATATACTAGAATATCAAAATCAACCGCAGGCGGTAGATCCTTCTCCTATTTGGCACCCAAACTCTGGAACAATCTTCTAGCATTGTTCGGGATGCAGACACACTCTGTCAGTTTAAATCTAGACTAAAAACACATCTCTTTAACCTGGCATACACATAACACATTATCAATTTATATTTTCAAATCCGTTAAAGGATTATTAGGCTGCATAAATTAGGTCAGCCGGAACCGGGAACACTTCCTATAACACCAGATGTACTCGTTACATCAGAAAAAGAATGGCATCTACGCTAATATTAGTCTTTCTGTTTATCCCGAGGTTTGCCGTAGTCAACCGGATCCGGGCCGTATCCAGCTGAGACCAAGGACCTGCGCCTTGACACGACCACAACGCAGCCCTGAAGTATCAGCAGAGATCGAGTCGACTAGATCATCCATTGTGAAGACATCATCAACACGACAGCCAGTGCCACAGTTCCTCAACAAACGACCATACCGGCGTGATGAATACGATCCTCAATTGGACACGACCACAATGCAGCCCTGAAGTATCAGCAGAGATCGAGTCGCCTAGATCATCCATTGTGAAGGCCTCATCGACACGACAGCCAGTAGCACAGTTCCTCAACAAACCGCCCATACCGGCGTGATGAATACGATCCTCAACTGGATGGAACTGAAATAAATACTTTGAATGTTGCGATCTATCAGATTTATGATAGCAACCTGATTCGTAACAAAGCACTGTTCGCCAGAGGAGAACTGGCCCCCCGACTAAGCCTGGTTTCTCCCAAGGTTTTTTTTTCTCCATTTTAACACCTGTTTGCCACTTGATGCCACCTGATGTCACCTGTTGGAGTTTGGGTTCCTTGCCGCTGTCGCCTTTGGCTTGCTTAGTTGGGGACACTTGACATTTGACTTGACATTCGATATTCAACAGTATTCTTGACATTTATTCAACAGTGCTTTGATCTGCCTGCATTGACACTATCTTTAAGAGCTGCTGTGCAGCAAAAATTATGTACCAGTTTCAATGTAAAGCTGCTTTGATACAATCTGCATTGTAAAAAGCGCTATATAAATAAAGGTGACTTGACTTGACTTTAATCCATAAAAACTTTATTCATTAAATGTGAAATATCATTTACAAACACTGTGTCTTTAAATAAATGATGCAATACTGGTTCCAATTTCACACCCCTTAATTTCCAACTCCCCGATTCGTTGGCTTTTCCACCATCTGAGGTTAGATCCAGGTTTCCCATCCCTGATTGGTTGGCCCTAAAAGAGTAAAAGGCTCTGCCCCGACAATCTATGTCATTCATTACACATGCACCACACCACCATTCAGCCTCACCACACTACCATTCACCCACACCACACTTCACTCTCATTATCACTACACCCTGACTCTCTCTCCACCATGGTAGGTGCCGCCTTCCGCACCTTTGCTTACGGCTTTATTGCACTGTTCTTTTTTTGTATTTTTATACTTTTATTATATATATATATATATATATATATATATACACACACACACCACGCGATGCTAAACGGCGACTGCCCATTGTGGCAAAACGAGGAGGAGGAGGTGGAGGTGGCAGCGGAGGAGGAGGTGGAGGTGGAGGTGGAGGTGGCGGAGGAGGAGGAGGTGGCGGAGTCGGAGGCAGAAGCAGAGGACCCGGAGAGGGCCTGCAAATTGCAGGACCATTTTCTTTTAAATTTTTATTTACATTTTCTTTGATTATTCTGTTTGTTGTTGTGTTCTAATGTTCTTTTTTGTGTTTTTGTTGTTCAATAAATGTTTGAAACGTTCCTACTGTCATGTCTTTTTTTGATGCAAAACACATGTCTTATACACATTTCATTTAAAAAAAACCTTCGTACCAGAAGGTCCCAAATGACTTAAAAGGTAATAGAATGCACCCGACTGAGCGTGCTAAGTTAAAGGGTTTTAATCCACAAATCTTTACATAAAATTTGAAAAATCACCTAAAAACACTGTGTTCAGGAACCCATTATTTGGCAGTGTGGCAAGGGGGGCGTGGTTCAGCAGAATCTGCAACGGGAGAGAGAAGGAGGAGACGGGCGGTGACTGAGTGGATTAGGCGCAAATAACAAACACCTGTCATGTGTAAGACATGTGTTTTGTCTCTTGTTTCAGTAATTGGTGTGGAGAGAGTATTTAACGCCAGGAGAAACAGGAGCCAGTGAGAGAGAGAAGGACTACTGGCTGTTCTACACTCCTGGATGCCTGCCTGTTCATGCTGGAGTGAATTGTGGATTATTTTGACTGTTTTGTGCCTGTCTGCACACCGTTCTGTTGTGATTATTATTATTTGATTAAAATAAACAGCCAGTAGTCAAAAGCCGACCCCGTCCTCTTCCCTCCTTATATCCGAACTCTGTTATACTGGTGCCGAAACCCGGGAGGGAAGATGGATGCCGCCGCCATGCCAGAGTCCTCCAGTGCGCCATTTGCGGAGCTTATTACATCCCTCGCGGTCATGCAGCATGAACAACACCAGGCCCTGCTGGACTTACGACAAGATCAGGAGAGGCGGTTTCAGGCCATCCTCCAAGCCCAGCAGGAAGACCGCGAGAGGTTCCGGAGCTGGATGGACCGGGAGGTTCGGCCGGAAGTCACGAACCAACACGCTGTGCCCGCCCACATCCCACTCAACAAAATGGGGCCTGAGGACGACCCGGAGGCATTCCTGGATTTATTTGAGACGTCGGCCGGGATTTGTGAATGGCCTCGGGACCAGTGGACGATGCGCCTGGTCCCATTGCTCTCCGGGGAGTCCCAGGTAGCGGCACAGCAGCTTCCGGTGCGGAGCCTCCTGGACTTCGACGATCTCAAGAGGGCCATCATCCAGCGGGTCGGCCGGAGTCCTGAACAGCGCTTCCGCTCCCTGGAGCTAGGCGAGTGACGGCCGGCCCTTCGTGATGGCCCAACAGCTCCGGGACTCCTGCCGCAAATGGTTGCTGGCCGACGGAAGCGACGTGGAGGGGATCATCGACCGAGTGGTACTGGAGCAGTTTATCACTCGGCTTCCAAGAAGAACGGCCGAGTGGGTCCAGTGCCACCGCCCCACGTCGCTGGAGTCGGCTATCCAACTCGCGGAGGATCATATGGTGGTGTGCCCCGGGGTCGGCAAACCTTTTCCATCAGCGGCGGGGAGGTCTGGGCCGGTCTGTTGGCGTTGCGGGGACCCGGACCATTTTGTGGACAGGTATCCAGTAATGGAGGTGGGAATAATGGTTCGGGTCCCGGATGCCCCGCAGGCTGCCCCCGGTCAAGCTGGGTGGTACCAAATACCTGTGAGTATCGAGGGGGGTACCTATCAGGCATTGGTGGATTCAGGATGTAACCAAACCTCGATCCATCAAAATCTGATACAATCCGGGGCATTGGATAATAACCGCGTGGTTAAGGTGTGGTGTGTGCACGGGGATGTGGTAGAGTATCCTATTGTGCCAGTCATTATTCAATTCAGGGGTCAAAAGCATAGTGTTGAGGTGGCAGTTAATCCGCACCTCCAGCATCCGTTAATTTTTGGAACGAATTGGCCAGCGTTTACAGAATTATTGGGGGTTTTATGTACGGATGCTTTTGGGGAAAAAATGCACCGGAGGGGAACGCGAGTGTGCAGGCGGGAGAGACTGAATCGGGACCACTGAGTACTGCCTCAGGGGAACAGAGCGAAATCGAGAGACTTATTCTCTCGGAGCGCGATGATTTTCCCCTGGAGCAGTCTCAGGATGAGACGCTAAAACGTGCGTTTGAACAGGTCAGTACCATCGACGGTCAGCCTCTCCATCCTGAATAACCGCTTACCTATCCATATTTTGCAATTATAAAAAATAGGTTGTATCGAGTGACCCAAGACGCTCAGACAAAAGAGGATACAACCCAGTTGTTAGTCCTAGGAGCCGCAGGGAAATGCTTTTTCAAGCGGCTCATTCTAATCCAATGGCTGGTCATTTAGACAGGTAACGACACTAAATCGCCTCATGACCCGATTTTTTTGGCCGGGCATTCACGAGAATGTGCGCAGGTGGTGCGCGGCTTGTCGTGAATGTCAGTTGGTAAACCCACCGGCCACCCCAAAAGCGCCTTTGCGCCCTCCCATTAATGCAGGTCCCTTCGAGAGAATTGGCATGGACTCATCGGGCCATTAGAGCGATCAGCATGAGGACATCGTTTGCATTAGTCATTGTGGATTATGCAACACGATATCAGAAGCAGTGGCCCTCCGCAACATTTCCGCTAAGAGTATTGCTGACGCACTGTTTTCTTTAATCTCCCGAGTGGGGATTCCTAAGGAAATCCTCATGATCAGGGCACGGCATTTATGTCACGGACGTTACGCGAACTTACGAATATGGGCATTAAATCGATTCGGACCAGCGTCTTTCACCCACAAACGGACGGGTGGTCGAACGGTTTAATCACACGCTTAAAACAATGATTCGTAAATTCGTTCAGGAAGACGCCAAAAATTGGGACAAATGGTTGGAACCCTGTTGTTCGCTGTGTGAGAGGTCCCGCAAGCCTCCACGGGGTTTCCCTTCGAGCTTCTCTATGGTCGTCAGCCCAGAGGAGTGTTAGACGTCATAAGAGGCTTGGGAGGACGGACCTTCTCAATCTAAAAACGAAATTCAGTATGTGCTGGACCTGAGAACAAAACTCCACACTTTGGGGCGGCTTTCTATGGAGAATTTGTTACAGGCCAGGACAGACAGAGCCGGTGTATAACAGGGGGACCAATTTGCATAAATTTGCACGGGAGATAAAGTGCTTATATTGCTCCCAACGTCAAGTTCAAAATTACTTGCAAAGTGGCAAGGACCGTTTGAGGTCAATGGCAAGTGGAGAGCTCGATTATGAGGTAATACGCTCAGATAGGAGAGGAGCACGTCAAATTTATCACCTCAATCTCCTGAAAAAAAATGGAAGAGGGAGAATCAGTGATGTTGGCGACGGTGATTAGCAGAGAGGATGATCTTGGGCCAGAGGCGAATATAAAAAAACAATCTCTCGCACTGGCCCCAGGGGGAGATCATCTCTCGCCCTCCCAGCTCATTGATTTAACTAAATTACAGGCAGAGTTTGCTGACGTGTTTTCTCCCCTACCTGGCCGTACAAACCTCATCAGCACCATATCGAGACAGAGCCAGGCGTGGTGGTTCGCAGCCAGCCATATCGCTTGCCTGAACACAAGAAAAAAGTAGTTCAGGAAGAATTAGGTGCTATGTTTGAAATGGGAGTAATAGAAGAATCCAACAGAAACTGGGCGAGCCCGATAGTTTTGATTCCTAAAACGGACGGCTCGGTCCGGTTCTGTGTGGATTATCGCAAGGTGAATGCTGTGTCGAAATTCGACGCATATCCAATGCCACGGGTTGACGAATTGCTTGACCAGCTTGGTACGGCTCGTTTTTATTCGACATTGGACTTGACAAAGGGTTATTGGCAGATCCCCTTGTCTCCATTATCCCGAGAAAAAACAGCTTTCATGACGCCGTTTGGATTACACCAATTTGTTACACTTCCGTTCAGGCTGTTCGGGGCACCGGCTACCTTTCAGCGGCTGATGGACAGGGTGTTACGGCCCCATGCTGCATATGCGGCTGCCTATCTGGATGATATTATTATATTTAGTAATGATTGGCAGCGGCATATGCAGCATTTGAGGGCAGTCTTGAGGTCGCTGAGAGGAGCTGGGCTCACGGCCAACCCGAAGAAGTGTGCGATTGGGCGCGTGGAGGTAAAGTATCTGGGCTTCCACTTGGGGCATGGACAGGTGCGTCCCCAAATTGATAAGACTGCAGCAGTTGCAACCTGTCCGCATCCCAAGACCAAAAAGGAGGTAAGACAGTTTTTGGGGCTGGCGGGATATTACAGAAGGTTTGTACCTAATTATTCGGACCTCACCAGCCCTTTGACTGATCTTACTAAAAAGGAGGCACCAGATACGGTCCAATGGACGGAGCCGTGCCAGCAGGCGTTTACCCAGGTAAAGGCTGCTCTGTGTGGCGGGCCGTTGCTTCACTCTCCTGATTTTTCTCTCCCTTTTGTGTTGCAGACTGACGCGTCGGACAGGGGGCTGGGTGCTGTCCTGGCCCAGGAGATAGAGGGGGAGGAACAGCCGGTGCTGTACATTAGTCGCAAGCTCTCTAAGAGAGAGACTAAGTACAGCACGTGGAGAAGGAGTGTTTGGCCTCAGGTGGGCCGTCCTCACCCTCCGCTATTATCTTCTGGGACGGGAATTCACCCTCTGTTCGGACCACGCTCCTCTGCAGTGGCTCCACCGCATGAAGGATACCAACGGGCGGATCACCCGTTGGTATCTAGCTTTACAGCCTTTTAAATTCAAGGTGGTCCACAAGCCGGGTGTTCAGATGGCTGTGGCTGATTTCCTCTCCAGAAATGGGGGGGGGGCTGCAGGCCGGACGGCTCCCCGGCCTGAGTCGGGCGGTGGGGGTATGTGGCAAGGGGGGCGTGGTTCAGCAGAATCTGCAAGGGAGAGAGAAGGAGGAGACGGGCGGTGACTGAGTGGATTAGGCGCAAATAACAAACACCTGTCTCTTGTTTCAGTAATTGGTGTGGAGAGAGTATTTAACGCCAGGAGAAACAGGAGCCAGCGAGAGAGAGAAGGACTACTGGCTGTTCTACACTCCTGGATGCCTGCCTGTTCATGCTGGAGTGAATTGTGGATTATTTTGACTGTTTTGTGCTTGTCTGCACACCGTTCTGTTGTGATTATTATTATTTGATTAAAATAAACAGCCAGTAGTCCTCTTCCCTCCTTATATCCGAACTCTGTTACAGGCAGCCATTACATAATTGGGAAATGGGATGTTTTTTGATTCCCCGGTTCCCGTTTGTACCAGAAAGCCCCAATCACCTGGAACTTAGTGGAATTCGCCCAGAGTGCGCCAAGCATGGTACAGGTGGTTTCATCCATGAAAAATTATAAAATCTTAAACACTATCTATGAGCAATTTGTCCAGGAACCCATTATTTTCTGCACTACATAATGGGAAATGGGATGTTTTTTGATTCCCCGGTTCCCGTTTGTACCAGAAAGCCCCAAATCACCTGAAACTTAGTGGAATTCAACCGACAGAGTGCGCTAAGCATGGTACAGGTGGTTTCATCCATGAAGAATTATATAAAATCTTAAACATTATCTATGAGCAATTTGTCCAGGAACCCATTATTTGGCCGCACTACATAATTGGGAAATGGGATGTTTTTTGATTCCCCGGTTCCCGTTTGTACCAGAAAACACCAAATCACCTGAAACTTAGTGGAATTCATCCAACAGAGTGTGCCAAGCATGGTACAGGTGGTTTCATCCATGAAAAATTATATAAAATCTTAAACATTATCTATGAGCAATTTGTCCAGGAACCCATTATTTTTCCGCACTACATAATTGGGAAATGGGATGTTTTTTGATTCCCCGGTTCCTGTTTGTATCAGAAAGCCCCAAAGCACCCGAAACTTAGTGGAATGCATCCGACAGGCCCCCACAAGTCGTCAGTTGCAAGTTTTGTCGCAAAATTCCACCGCCCGCGAACCCATTATTCGTTTCAATGGAATAAATATAAAGTGGGGCGCTGAGTCGTAGACAGGAGCGCAAGTTAGGTGGCGCTAGACCCTTCCTGAGCCGAGATACGGATATCCCACTTTATATTTATTCCATGGAAACGAATAGTGGGTTCACGGGCGGTGGAATTTTGCGCCGAAACTTGGTGCTACGGACTCGGGGGGGCCTGCCGAGTGCCGTAAAATAGTTTTTATCAGGTTAGGAATGACGGTTCAACTTGATGAATGAGAATGGTTTAACTGGTTAGTGAACAATCATGACAGCCAAATAAAGCGTTCCGCAGGGTTCAACATGGGGCAACAGGTCATTTTCCGACTATAGTGGGTAA
Source organism: Culter alburnus (assembly GCA_028476615.1). Lineage (NCBI taxonomy): Eukaryota > Metazoa > Chordata > Actinopteri > Cypriniformes > Xenocyprididae > Culter > Culter alburnus. The sequence continues at coordinate 103,180 of JAOTNS010000534.1, forward strand.
TCGGGCAAATAATGGGTTTTGGGATGGGGCGTGGCCTGGAGGTCAGCGGGTCACCTGATCATTTGCCCACTCGGCAAAAATGGGTCGTGGGACTTGGGAGCGGTCACCTGATCATTTGCCCACTATAGTGGGTAATTGGGCAAATAATGGGTTCGTGGGACGGGGGGCGTGGCTTAGGAGCGGTCAGTGGTGGTCACCTGGTCATTTGCCCACTATAGTGGGTAATCGGGCAAATAATGGGTTCGGGGGACGGATGTTGTAAAATTAAGTTTTTTTGCAATTCTGCTTTGATACCATCAATGCATAAATCACATACTTCAGCTTTAACATTGGGAAAAAAGAGTTTATGTTGGCGGTGGAAACAGTGTAGACAGTATTGTCATGTTTATGATTGTTAGTGCTCATTTTATACTTGTAATCTTTGTTTTCTTCTTTTTACAAAGAGTTATGGCTACCTCAATGCAGTCTTGATTCAGACGGGATGTGTACAGGTGTGTTGCTCCTGCCTGATGCAGTTCCTCCTGCACTTTCAGGACACAAGGAGGAACTGTTCCAGATCTGCATGATGTTGAATAGAGGTATAATAGTAAAAGTATATAATAACTTATAGAAATGTAATAGCTTTTAATGGATAGAAAAAAAAAAATCCCACTACAATCTAACCTGAATTTCCAGTCAGATGCCACTGAATGCACTCCCTGAGGTGTTCAATCAAATTGAGTCTTTCGATTTCTGTGTGTATACAACAGGTAAAAGAATATGCTTTTTGTCCTGATATAATGTAACTGCATTTTTTTTTTTCGGTACAATTCACACAGGTAAGTTTGATCAGGCTTTACTTGGTCACATCTCTTGATCACCATAATGACACATTTAAAAAAAAAAAAAAAACAAAAAAAAAAAACTCTTCATGCATTAAAATAGCTTGAATTCTATACCCTTGCTTGAGGTCTATACCCTTGCCTCATTTCATGGATATATGAATATGCTAATTAGTCCTGACTCGACTCTCTCGCACAAACTCTAAAGATCCACTCGGTGAATTTACTGAGGTAAGCGCTGGCACGTTCTTTTTCACTGTGGTTTTAAATCAGAAAATACTTAGCAACAGTGTTGACTTATGAATTTGTACATGGTTTGTACACCGCATCTTAAAGGTGTGGTAAGTAGATTTTGAAAAACACGGTTGGACTTTGTCACACTCTTCATTGCTCTGCCACCAAAACTTAAACTCCAGTCCTAACCCCTCTGCTCTGAGTCGGTCTCGAACACTGGCCGACCGCTGCTGGCAGGCAAGACGAGTGCACCATCAATGACGTTAAACATTGCGTTCTCTTCAGGTGGTCAGTGTGCTGTGGTTTACCTGCAAAACTCTCACTATCTGGCCACAGTTACACACGCAATACTAGAGTGGATGTCTGTTTATCACAGCTGACGCGCAACCAAATGCTTCACAAAAAAAAAGTGCAGATGATGAAGGAACGACAAGGAAGCACATTTGTACTGAAATGAATGATATGTTAACTGTAATAATAGGAGGCACATTTACATTCAGGCCATATTTCTTGAAGTTGTTCCGTTTTGATTTGAATAGATTTGAAAAATGATAGAGATGGCCTTCCCTCCAACACTGATAGTGTGAGCAGATTCGGTGTCGTCTTTCATATTAAGAGAAGCACCAAGGGGTTTTAACGCCAGTATATTAGTTGCTGCCTGGTCACAGACAACACACATTTTACCTGTAGATAAGAACCAAATCAGTTTTTTGTGTATCTGTAAGGAAACCGTGCTTTAATAAATAAATGACTTGCCATTAATCCTGCAGATTCTAGGTGTCCTATTGCATCTTTTAGGAGAGAGGCGATTCGGTTTCCTGTCATGGATGTTCTTGAGAAAAAAACCTATGGCCTGCATGGAGACATAGTTTTACACAACATTAACATTGTCAAAGCCAGTGGCATAAGTTTAAATTGGGACTGTCTGTTTGACAAATGATAGATTTGGGTGAAAGATTCAGCTGGCAATTTTATTTTAAACCGTTATTTTTGCAATTTGTTTAGGTAACACTATTTAAAAAAAAAAAAAAAAAAAAATATTTAATACCTGTTTCCATTTTTTTGCTATGCCATGGACCATGAAGACCATTGCCTAACAAGCATAATGGCCATCAGGTGCCCTTCAATGGTGTCCATCTTCTTGTTATAGTCTAGATTGTCGTTGATGGCCATCTCATCAAAGACAAGAGAGCACATCATGTCCTTGTCCGTCATTGTGCCTGCCAGGTTTTTTTATCTGGTAAATAACCTTTTTGAGGAATCCAGGCTGAAAATTGGCAATATTTTACATTATTAGATACAATTTAGCCATACAAAAACTGTTAATTGCCGTTGACCTACTTAGATGAAAGAATCCCACATGTTTCATCACATGTTTATTTAGTGTCCAGGGAGATGGACAGGCAAATATTCTTCTGAGGTGGCGGTAGCACTTTGGGCTATGGTGGTAAAGCTGCTGCATTATTTCTTTGAAATTGTAACTAAATCACCCGCCACTTTTTTGCCTTCCTCCGAGTTGCAGTTGAGTTTTTTCAGATTCCTTGCACTCCCTAGGTAGGTCCTCCAGGACTAGAGTGACTTTATGATTACTTGTATTTTTCAGGACCTGCAACCCTTTGAAATCAGGAAATATTTTGTTTAGTGCTATGTAAGTTACGTTCTGATCTTTTCTCTTTATGAATTGCTATGATAAATTATATATTTACTTGTTTTTGAGAGAGATGATTTTATTTCAGATATTTGTCTCCTTTTTCCAGGGCATTCTCCAGAGGCTTTATTCTCTGACAAAAGTTGAAATTAATGCATTATTAATTATCCCACCAATCCGGGTCGCAGTGCTAGCAATACTAAACACTAAATGCAGGAAATACCCAAGATAGTTACCTGAACTATGGTTTTACTTCATTTTCTGCAGCAAAGTCCTTGCTAACACATGCATGAGGCCGTTTTCAGACAACTCATCCCCAATACTGCAACAAGCCCAGGGCATTTTTTGAGCACAAGGCAAAAGAATTGACACACTCCCAAAATGAGATGAGGGAAGTCACAGCTACTGACAAGAAACTTTTAAAAATATCATACACAGTTGCTGAAAAAAAAAAAATAAAAATCGCCAAAGCAAAGAAAGGACATACAATTGCAGAAACTTTGATTTTGCCATGTGTAACAGAGATTGTCAAGGAATTATTTGGAGAGGATAAGTCAAAACAATTGGCTAAGATACCATTATCAAATAACACGGTCAAACGTCATCGAAACAATGTCAGAAGACGTGAGGGGTTAGCTTTCTGCGTGACTTCGTTGTAATAACTTCGCATCTTCAAATAGATGACTCTACCGACGTGTCATGAATGGGAAAACTAGATAAAAAGATTTTTTGTTTTGTAAAGAGCTCCGTACCACGATGACGGCAAACAATTTTTGAAACTTTGGATAATTTCATGAGATCAGACGAGATAAACTGGAGCGACTGTATTGGGATCTGTACTGATGGAGCTGCCGCGATGACTGGCAGGCAGTCTGGAGTAGTTCAAAGAGGTTGCTCTTCTTTCCGTTTCAACGCACTGCTTTCTGCACAGAGGCGCTTGCTACAACAGAAATAGAACCCAGTCTACATGGAGTTTTAGATGTGGCCGTAAAAATCGTGAACTTTGTGAAAGCCAGAGCCACCAACTCCCGGATATTCACTGCTCTCTGCGAAAAGAGTAGGCGCTGATTACCATACCCTGCTGATGCACACTGACGTGAGGTGACTATCCGAGGGAGGAGATGCGTGACTTTCTTGCAGACAAGACACCAGAGCTTGCAGAGTTTTTGGACATGACAAATGGCTCCCTCAACTCAGCTACCTTTCAGACATTTGGTGAAATGAACAAGCTTGCCTTCCGTTATGTTTTTTTTGCTAAAGTTGCAGGCTTGCCTTCCAGTGGCTTTGGCTTTACCCATACTGGCATGGAAAGGCCAGTTGTACATTTCCAGGATGCACCAAATTTGATTTCTACATATTGGAAGAACCTGCCAAAAATGCAGACTGCGTTTTGGTTAATGTGGAAGTTTCTGGCCAAATAGACCATTCAAAAGGCCTTACATTTCAAAGACACACAGTGAAAAGGAAGCGTTAAAGGTGAAGCTGAGAATTCACACCTATGCACCTTCACACAAAAAACTTGCTGCTGGAGATGAACAAAAATGAATGGAGGGAAACACAAATAAGGTTCCTCCACTCACAGTACTGCAAAAAATCTCAAGTGAGAGCAATCTTGAGAACAGAATGGGCACAAATCCACTTCTAGATTCAGAAAGAGGAAGACTTGAACCAACACTTCAGTCCTCTACAGCATCAGTATGTACCCTGAGGCAAATTCCCCTTTTATAATCCTCAACTGATCAACTCCAACTACTGAGAGACTTGAAGAAGAAAATACTCTTCTTCTGTACCTCGATTCAACAGATATTGTTGTGGCCAAACCTGAAGATTGCAAAAGTGTACTATATGCAGATGTCCTGTTACATCAACCACAGGAACAACAGTTGTCAGAGACGCTCTCATCTGATCAGAGCACACCTTCTATCCAGCACTGACTAACCTGTTTTTCCTTTAAAATGTTTAAATAACACCTCCAGCCTCAAAAAGTTGAGACAGATTTCAGCTGGGCAATGATTCATTTCCAGAATGACGTATACATGTACCTGTCTCACATGACACACTGCGTAATATCAGCAGAAACAAAGGGACGAATCAGAAGAGATCTGCTCAGAGGTATTTAACTTCTACAGAAATTTTCATATTTACAAACATAAATAGTGATGAAAGTGTTAAATGTCACATATGTATATAGTATTTTGTAGAGTGTGGTCAAAATTACAGTTTCCAAATTGCAGGGAGGTAAAAATGGCATTACACTGTATATCACAGTGGTCAAAACCCAAATGTGGGTCACTTTGCATACAGCTGATACTTTATACGTTTAAAGGGGAATATCTGAACAGCATATAATGTTTCATCATTATAATTTATTCAATTTCTTCCATGTGAGCCTCACAATACACGCATGTGGTGTGGACATTTAAATCTTTAAATATAATATTTAAATATTTTTAGTTTATTTAAAAACCCCTAACTTGTCATGAACTTTCTCATTTGTGTAAACTAGATGTTTTTATTATTAAAATGTTGCATGAATCTTTGTCGATGAAAGAAGGTTTTTGCATTGAAGTTTTGAACATGCATCGCTGAATAAAACTTTGGACTGATTGTCTATAGGACGTAAACAGTGTAGAAGAATGACAGGGAGAGGAGAAACAAAGGTTAAAGTGAAGGAGGCCGTTCAGTCATTGTGAGGGAAACCTTGTGTGGCCACAATGATATTCAACCGCTTTCTTAAAACTGAAATTATCATTGAGAGAGATGCTGATCACTCACTCATGGCCTGATTACTGCAGGCTCCTCCCACTCGTCCTCCTCCACCAATCAGAACGCTGGAAGACTCATTGATCACAGCTGCACTGGAGTACAGGAGCTTTGAAAAGCTCTCGTGGTGAATCAATGTCTGTCTGACGCTCGCTCAGATCTTTCTCATTTTCCTCCCTGCGGTATGGTAATATAATGTTTCCTCCTTTCAGCTCCAGTCTCTTCTGGGCTGGTTGTTCTTTTGGCTTTTATCAGTTTGGGCCTCTATGTTGGGCTCATTATGGGGAACCTTTTGACAAAACCATTTTCAGTCTCTTACCATTTGCTCATGAGTTTCTGTCCAGCTAACAATCTCCATGAAGAAAAGTTTGGCCTCGGACTATTTCAAACCAGAAGAAAAGAAGTGGATATTTTTCAGCATGATGATGTTGCAGTATAAGATGGTTGTGTTGGTCAGTGAATCCTGAAAACAGACGCTGTATGGCGGGTTTCCACACTTCATGAAGGCACAGCCATTTCAGCTGTGAGGATAGAAAGGTTTCATCTCAGCAGGATTTCTGAAGATCAGTGTTTGTTTGAAATGAACTCAAGATATAATATTATATGAAACGCAGACTAAGGTTCACATTGCATCTGTAATTAATAGGATCCAGAATAACATTAATTTGTCCTAAACACTGATATGTAATGTTGATTCAACAATATTACCGTTGATATTTGTCCAACATTGTTTCAACATTGATACTGAACCAGCATCACTTCATAATTTTGATTCAATGATTTTTTTGTTAATCTCAATATTGTTTCAACGTAACTGAGGGTGCAAAAGTAATGTTGAAAGAATATCACTTTATAATGATGAATAAATAACATTACCATTGATTTGAGGTTGAAATTTCAACATTGCTTCAACATTAGCTGAGGGTACAAGAATGATACTGAGGCAACATCACTTTCTAATGTTAATTTGATGCAATTGCGTTGCAAGACTTTGTTTCCTGCTAAGACAAAAGCTAAAATCAAACAATAAAGCTCATCATGAGAGACATCTCAAAGAAACAGCATAGACACCGCCTTGCCCAAACTCTCCTCACTCATCTATACAAACACTTTCCCCACTTCAGTCACTGAAAGCTCTCTAAGAAAGACTTTACACTGCATATGAGTATTATGTGAAGCTATTGTTTTTCACTTTCATGTTTGGTATCATTTTAAAGGGTTAGTTCACCCAAAAATGAGATTTGTCATCCTCATGTCGTTCACGCCCGTAACCTTCATTCATCTTCAGAATCATGCTCCGACTGTCAGACTAACAGTAGCATGTGGTGACGGACACACCCGTGCTTCATCTAAAACAGGTTTTTGACCTGTGTGGCGCGAGCACCTGATCTTTAGTCTTCCACGAGAGGGGCAATTTGACTCTTCTGCCAGCTAATTGTTGGCTATGTTACAGCAGGTTTGATGCAACTGAATTTGAGCAAAAACAGGAGTGAAATCGATAAACGTAGGGGTGCGTGTGTACAAAAGGTTGAAAACCTTTTTTATTAGCTTTTTATGTGTGTGTGTGTGGTTATAAAAATAAACAATGAACAACAGTCTTTAAAATGACTTAAAACAATGAGGCAGTAATAAATGTTTTAATGAAAGTAACAAAAGCAAGTTATTTTATGGTTTTTAACAACACTGTAAAAATACATAATACAATACATAATGTAATACATATTATATCAAAAGCCTGCATAATAAGCCTGCTAGATGATGGTTGTTGTTACACTTCTTGCTATTGTTTTTACAGCAGATCAAATCCTTTTTAATATTGGCCAAACAACATTTAATTCGAATTAAATTAATTAAATTCTATTCTACTGATTCTGAAGACCTTGAGAAGCTCAGGAGTGTTTGACCAGAGCAAGATTTGAGGAACCCTGGATTTTTATGGGTAATCTAAGAAGAGACTGATCTCAGAACAAACACAGTCTGAAGGCTTTCGATTTATTCTTGTGGAAATCTGAGACAAACACAGTCAAACAGAGAGACTCACCTGAACGACGGCCATTTTCCAGCTGATTCCTCCAGATCTTCTTCCATCAGGAGATCAAACCTCAGCGTGGATCAGCTGTGTCTCATCAACCAATCACATTACAGCCTCGACTCTGAGCAGCTACTTCATTTCAACAAGTACTGACTCGACGAGCGCTAAAAGAGTACGTACTTTATAGCCTGATCACGTTAAGAGTGAATGTGATCATCATCGTTCATCATGTGACCTATGGCGTTATCACAACAACTTAAAAGATATGAGTGACAGGTTTAATTCATCTATCTGTGAATATCTTGATATTGATTCAACTAAGAATTAAGTTTGACAAGGAAACAACGCGCGCAAGACCGGAGTTCTCAAGTGAGACTGGCCCTGCGTCTCAATCAGCTCCCTAGGTAGTGAATCAGTACATAATGAAAGTGAATGTGGCTGATACCCTGATCAGTGCCCTGACTACTGAACTAGGGCTGATTGAGACACACAGTGGTATTATTATTAAAAATAGTAGCCCGCAAGAAGCTTGAAATACAAATTGCCTGTGTGCTGATTTGCAGCGAAAACAATACAAAGAAAAGAAGAATAGGGAGAAGGAAATGTTTGGGGAGACGCGAAGAACAAGGATTGTGTGTTCTGCAACGACAGTTGGAGGTAAATACATAACTTTTCAATGTGCTGCTGTTGCGGATGGTCAAGCAAATTTTTGTTTTGTTTCTGTTTGATAGAATTGTAATGTTAATGTGTACGAAGCCATGCTTGCTGATATTGTGGTCTATAACTCCCCGCTGCTCTGTATCTCGCTCTCTCATGGCTAGTCATTGCCGATGTAGTTTTCAGTCAGAACACTTTTCACACAGCAGGATTTTGAATCGCCGACAGGTCCAGATATTTTAGCATGCCAAATATCTCACGGGCGTCGGCGACTCGTCGGCGATTCTCTCAGATCGCATCTTTGCTCATTCACACTGCGTGATTGTCACTCGCGTGAACGAGCACCGATTTGCCTGTGATTTCGGGCATTTGTCGGCGATTTCTCAAAACCAAAATCGGGGCTAAAATCGTGCAGTCTGAACTCGACTTAAGAAGCACAGAAACATAGTGGAGTTCTGCCTTCTTAACATGTTAAACATGCTAATTAAGCTGGTTAAGTTAAGCTTGGTCTTAAGTTAAGCATGGTTTAAGGTAAGCTAATTTAAAGTAAGTTAATTAAACTAGTTTACAATGAAATCTTAATGAAAGCTAGCATAGTTTATTTAAAACGCTTAATGTTATGTTCTGAGGAATACATAAACTTGTGAATTAACTTGTCAGTAGGCAAATTTCCTAATCTAAATTATATATGTAAATGTATATTTGGGATTTTGTTGTTAAGACAACATTAAAAACTTAGTTGTGTAGTGCTTTCTTCCTCCGCCATTGTTTTGCCGCAATGATTTCTGGGGCTTGAATTCTCTGCGCAAGTCTGTGTTCAATGCATCCTCGATATCAAGAACATATCCAGGTACTTTCATGTGTCCTCTGTTTTTGCATTCGACGGTTCATGAGAAACAGAGAGAAAAAACACAAGGACGCAAAATTGCTGAAAAACGCACATGGAGAAACAGCCATTGTCTATAATCACAGAATGCATAGAAATCAAACTATTTTTACCAGATAATCTTTGTATTAGAATTAAAACAGTCACAACATGCAGACTCACCCCCCCACCCAAAAAATGAGTGTTTATAGACACAAAAGTGGATACAGGCAACTAGTCCTAGTACTACTATTATTAGAACTACGCCCGCTGGAGGGGTACGCGACAGGATTTGCTAAAAAAAAAACAAAAAAAAACATTAGCTATTTTTAACCATTTTAACGGATTATTTCACCACCCTATGTGAATCTGAGAGGAGGAGATATATCAATAAACTAAATATTATTGGTCTATGTCAGTGCCCATTTTCCTTACCTTCATTTTCATGGAAAAATGAACCGACTGAATGGCCCAATGTCAATAACGGTGACATCCACAGCTATTTAATTGAATCACCAGGTAATGAACAACACGGCCCACAACAGCATGTACCTATTTAAAGAATGAAAAAAAAAAAAAAATCTAATATACACACACTTAAACACTTAAATGTTCAATGCAAAAAATATATAATCTAATCAATTTAACACTTTTTCTTGGGTTCATATGACTAACAATAGGTTATAATTCAATTCACATACACTGCGTTCCAAATTATTATGCAATTGACATATCAGTAAGATTTCAGTACAATAAACATTTGGATTTTAGTTTTTCTAAGAAAATGTTTGTTTGTTTATTTATCCATGTCTTTTTAGATAACTGATATCAATCTCAGACAAAATAATTTGCTAGATCTATGGAAACCCTACTTAGAGGTTGTTCCACATTATTAAGCAAGTCACAGTTCTCATGCAATATGGGGAGGAAGAAAGATCTTTCTGAAGATGAAAAGCATGAAATGGTGCAATGTTGTGCAAAAGGCATGAAAACAACTAATATTGTGTGAAACTGAATGGAGATTATCAAATTATCATAAAATTTGTGAGTGATTTAGAGCACAGCAGAACTCAGTCAGATAAAGGCTTATTAAGGAAAGTTCCTGTCAAATTTTTTTTATTGTATTAAAAGTTCATATATAAACAATACAAGTACAAATACACACAGTACATTACACACAAAATAGCAAACATGTGAGTGTCATTAAAACCAAACTCAGGAACTGCATGTCCCTGCTGACACTCACCTCTATTCTGTATATTACATTTACATTTACATTTAGTCATTTAGCAGACGCTTTTATCCAAAGCGACTTACAAATGAGAGTAGTAGAATCAATCAAGTCAACATGAGAACAACAATTTGCAAGTGCTGTGTGAAGTCACAGTTATGTCAGTAAAGTGCTCATTGCAAGAATTTTTTTTTTTTTTTTTAATATAAATACACAAATAGATAGAAGAATATTAGTCAAGGCAAGTGCTACTATCACTGGGTCAAGTGCTGACGAAAAAGATACGTCTTTAGCATTTTTTTGAAAATGGCTAGAGACTCAGCTGCTCGGATAGAGCGTGGTAGGTCATTCCACCAGCCAGGAACAGACCCGGACAAGGTCCGTGAGAGTGATTTTGTGCCCCTATGTAATGGCACCACAAGACGCCGTTCACTTGCAGAACGCAAGCTTCTGGAGGGCACGTAAGTCTGAAGTAGCGAGTTAAGGTATAGCGGTGCAGAGCCAGCAGTTCTGCAGGCAAACATCAGAGCCTTGAATTGGATGCGAGCAGCTACTGGCAGCCAGTGCAGACTGATGAAGAGAGTGACGTGCACTCTCTTCGGTTCGTTGAAGACCAGTCTTGCTGCAGCATTCTGGATCAGTTGCAGAGGCTTGATAGTGCATGCTGGAAGGCCAGCCAAGAGAGCATTACAGTAGTCCAGTCTGGATAGAACAAGAGCTTGGACAAGAATATTAGATATGGTTTGAGTCATCAGAACCCTCATCAGCAGCACTATAAAAGACACAAGCTCTCACTCAGTCACTGTCCGGTCTCGTTTATGCATATTCACCTTTATGCTTTACCTTAAGGACTCCAACGAAGCTACTCACCTGTCTCCAGCGTCTTCCCCTGTCTCCTGTGAGTTACTCTGTGTCTGATCTGCTCCAAGTCTGCCAGTTCTCCACAGTTCCTGCAAGTACAAAGACAAGTATCAGCTCTACGATCACATCTGCCAAGATATTCACAAGTCTTCATTTACCTGCACTCTGCTTCACAGTTCTGGTTGTTCAATAAACATTCTTACATTCCATCAGCGCCTCCATCCCCTTCTGTATTATAACATTGGAGGTTATTGAAGTCCACTATAAGGAGAAGAAAAATCCTGGAATGTTTTCATCAAAAACCTTAAATTCTTTTCGACTGAAGAAAGACATGAACATCTTGGATGACATGGGGGTGAGTAAATTATCAGGAAAAGTTTACTTAAAAGTGAACTAATCCTTTAACTTGTTGCGCGTGTGATTACGTAGTAGTCCGAATCACATTCATACTCAACGAGATTCAGTACCTAGGGATGGGTAGTTCGACACTCAGTGTCGACACGTCTCGAGTTTTTGACACACTAGTGCTCCGAAACGGTGTTCCGAAGCATTGCTTGAAATGAGGCTGTCATGTGACCTGTGGAAATGAAGCTTTGTTATCTCACTGACACGTCACGCCAGGCTCAAACAAACTAATATTTTCTAAAGCTGGTGACGTGATTAGTAAAAAAGGAGCTGCTTAAGGTCCAGCACAGTGAAAAAAAAAATAATATTCTTGAATAAAAATGTGAAATTGCATTTACATTTGTGCACATTTGTGTTGTTTTGTTAGGAAAACACAAAAATGGTGCAATGAAAAATATCACAGATTTCCTGCAGGCTTAAATTAAACCTATCAGGAGGAGGTTTAACTTCCGATTAACGCTGTGTTTTAAGAGTCTGTTATTTTTTTTATGCTGCTACTTTATTTAAACAATTTATTTTGATTTAACATTGCTTCATGTTAAATTGACTTTTCAAAATGTTAAAAATGGTTACTAGAACTCACTTTTCATTTGAAAAAAAAACCCCACTTTTTATTTTGAAATAACATGTTTCAGTCAAGTAACCCAATCAAACAGGACTTTCACTTCCCATCATGCTTTGCATCAGGCTGAATTGGGAGAGTAAATGTTGAAAAAGTGTTTATTTTATGCATTTTTTAGAAAGATGAGAATATGGAGAGAATTCTTACTGTTTAATGTTCTATTATGTAAATGTTTTTGATATGTTTGTGTTTTTTGGAGATTACCATTGTGAAGTGTAGAGCTTGTGTTTGGGTTGAGGACCTGCTGACATTACTTGCCTTTTTCATGTAATGAAGCAACAACTATGATAGTGCTTTAGATCAAACCAGTATCATTTCTAGACTGCCAACACTGATCATCACATGTGTAAATAGTTATGTTTAGTTTGTTGCTATGTAAAGGACAAAACAAAAGCATTAATAATAATATATCTATATATATATATATATATAAATAATTATAATTTATTAAATAAAATTCATTACAAACATATTTCTAGCATTTCTCTTTGTCACAGCTGATGTATTTGGTTGCTTTAAAATAAAAGTCTTGTTTAGTAAAGGTTTTATATTGGAGTCTTTTTCTGCTTTCATTGTTTTCCTTAGATTTGCTTCTCGGTTCCATGCAATTTTAAGATTTTCTTAGTTCATTCCATGTTTTACAGGCAGCCTCTCTAATTCAGATTAGCACAGTTGGTTTTAAATTAATCTGTTTTTTGTTTTTTTTTATTCAAATCTCCATAGTCCAGGTTTTGGTAATCTGTACTTAATCTGTGTTTCAGAAAGCCATTTTTAAACCATGATTAACTATTCTAGATTAAAGGTGCCCTAGAACCCTTTTTACAAGATGTAATATAAGTCTAAGGTGTCCCCTGAATGTGTCTGTGAAGTTTCAGCTCAAAATACCCCATAGATTTTTTTATATATTTTTTAATAATGTGAGTATAGTGTTTATTTGGATGTTTACATTTGATTCTGAATGAGTTTGATAGTGCTCCGTGGCTAAAGCTAACATTACACACTGTTGGAGAGATTTATAAAGAATGAAGTTGTGTTTATGAATTATACAGACTGCAAGTGTTTAAAAATGAAAATAATGACGGCTCTTGTCTTCGTGAATACAGTAAGAAACGATGGTAACTTTAACCTCATTTAACAGTACATTAGCAACATGCTAACGAAACATTTAGAAAGACAGTTTACAAATATCACTAAAAATATCATGTTATCATGGATCATGTCAGTTATTATTGCTCCATCTGCCATTTTTTGCTATTGTTCTTGCTTGCTTACCTAGTCTGATGATCAGCTGTGCAGATCCAGACGTTAATACTGGCTGCCCTTGTCTAATGCCTTGACATGAGCTGGCATATGCAAATATTGGGGCGTACATATTAATGATCCCGACTGTTATAACAGTCTGTGTTATGTTAGATTCGCCTGTTCTTCAGAGGTCTTTTAAACAAATGAGATTTATATAAGGAGGAGGAAACAATGGAGTTTGAGACTCACTTTATGTCATTTCCATGTACTGAACTCTTGTTATTCAACTATGCCGAGGTAAATTCAATTTTCAATTCTAGGGCACCTTTAAGGCCTATCCTGGCTTAATTTAAACTCTCTCTGGGAAACTGCCGTAAGACTACTCTCTCACCATTTATTTTAACAAATTGTAATAATAAAAATAGAAAAATTTACATTTAAGGCTAGCCATCAGTTCAGCCTACATGTTCTGACAAAGGTTTTTTCATGTTTTAATAAAATGTTGTTCAATAATAGTCATAAGATGGTCTTAGAGAGCCCAGGAAAGATTGGACTGCAAACCTGTTACTCTAAGTGACTGTAGTCTGTGCACTAAAAAATGTTGCACCACAGATCTTCTTTTCTCTATCTTGTGTGTGATTATTATTTGCATGCTGGTATACGTGTACTCCTAGTTCGTTCTTTGTTTGTCCAACGTATTGCTTGTGGCATTTGGTGCAGTACAACAGGTAAACACAGTTACAGGTTTCATGTGACAGGGACCTGGGTAGTTCAAACACTTTCTCAGAAAACTTACTGATGATTAACTGAGCAGGGGCCGTATTCACAAAACATCTTAAGGCTAAAAGTAGCTCCTAACTTTAGGAGAAACTCTTAAAAATAATGGGCGTGTCAGTCCTAATTGTAGGAGTCCTAAATTTTTGCTCTAAGAGTATTTCACAAAGCATTTTACCGCTAAAACTAGCTCCTAAATCTGTGAAACGTTAGGAGTAGTCAAGAGACTCCTAAATCACAAACTCCAAACACCCCAAAGACACTGTACACCATTGAGGGAATAGCGATAGAGCCTTAGGTGCTGAACCTTTTCTTCATAAATGCAATACAGTTTGATTTATATATTTGAATCTACGATGATGCGCCAAAAATAACTTTAACATATCTTTAACAAATAAATAATTTTGTCAGATGGACAATACCTGTGGCAGTGGTTTTTATGAGTTCACATTTACAAATGATTGAATAGAGTAAAAGAAAAAAAAAAAAAAAAAGTAAAATTAAGCATATTGGGTGCTGTCCAAGGGATTGAGGGCTCCGAGCTTGGAGTTAGCCCAAAAGTTTCTCCCTTTGTTTTAGGGCCATAAAGAGAATTTTAACAGCTGAATAAAAAGAGAATTGCTGTGTGCATATTAAACCTGAGTAATTTTATGATTCCCTTGAATGTGTGTTTTGGGTGAAAGCTCTCTTTGTGTAGTAATGAATGTGTGTCTCTGTTTCCTTGAAATGCACTTTAAAATCAAGGAAGCCAGTTTTCAAAAATTCAGGGCCCTTTTATGAAACCATGTCCAAAAAATGGACCTCTGTGGGATCTAACATATATTTTGATGGACTTCTGGTGATTGTTCAAGTGGTCGGTATATGTGACAAAATCTTCCCTGAAGTGCGTCCAGACGCCCCAAATATCTCCGAGGAACCTGTAGTACGCATATGGTTTTTAGGAGCTGAGGTCAAAGCCGTTTCTTCCCAGTCTGCCATAAATACATTTGCATAAGAGGGGACAATTTTTTGCCCATTGCTGTACCTTTTATTTGTAAATAAAATTGAGTCAAATTCAAAGTCATTCCTTATTAGATTAATCTCTGATAACTTAAAGTAAATATGTATGGTCTTCTGGGGTCTGGGTATTTTTCATAAACATTTTAGGCCCACCTCTCTATATTTGTGTAATATATAAGCTATCTATATCTATGGTGAAGAGGTATGCATTATTGGGTATTTTTATTTTGATATAAAATCATATGTATCTTTTAAATAGCTAGGGTGGCGTATGGGGTTCAAGAAATATTCTATATATTCGGCCACGTGATACGTTTCAGCTGTTACAATCTGAGATTATGGGTCTTCTTGGGAGAATTTCTAAAGGAAGGCTCTACTTTCTGGTTCTTTATGAATTTTAGGTAGTAAATAAAATCTTCTAGGCCTAGGGAGGCTATCTCCTAATAAATATTATTTTTGAGTCCATTAATTATAGTTAGTGGGTAGTTAGGTTCCTCTAGAGTGCAGTAGTGTTCTTCTACCACCAGCTGTCTATTTCCTTCCCAAATATATTGTTCTTTATCCATAATGACTCCTATCAGCAACATTGCGAACCCTTTGTAGCTTGGTTATGGCCGGTATTCTGAATCTCTGTTGGCAGTTGTTAAAGCCAAAGGACATGAATATTTTTTCTCGCTCTAACATAATTGTTGCCTTTTCAATCAGATTAGCTGCATGTTGTAGTTTAGCTCCTGGGAAACTATCAATTTGTAGCTCTGGACAATTGTCCACTGGCAACCTGGCCACGTTGTCCCCAATTATGATAAATGTCTTTTTTAGGGTCAGGCTCCAGTCTGCTAATTTGTTTTCATGTGATTTCATGTCTGGTCGGGTCTGCCACTGTGTCATTTTGTGCTGTATGCTGCTCATTACGTGGTTGCTCTTCCCTGATGTTCGTTTAGTCGAGCGATGCTATCACTGGAGAGCTAAGATTTCTAAATGTTTCATTTTTCTTCCCCCCTGTAGGAATTGTCACAGAGGCATTTTCTCAGTTTTTTCCCTGAATGCACAAAGCTACATTTTCCATAGTGTGTGAGCTTAAAGGACGTTTTTCCGGCAGGGCCTGTATGGGTCCTGTGACCTCTTGTTCGGTGCTAGACACACTGTTTGACCTGTTTGGGCCTCAACGCACACTGTACGGCCTCATTGGTTTCTTCCTCTGGAGGAGGTGAATTTTGAGGAAGAAATTGAATTGCTCTAACTGTTGTCCCTGTGTTTGTGGAGAGACAAACCTCCTCACGTTGAGGTTGTGGTGACTGATCTGCTGAGGTTTCTTTAGGGAGAGCAATTTTCACCCTACAAGGTCGAGTTGTTCTTTATATTTTTGGAGAGGGAGACTGTGCCTGTATGGGTTGAAGTATCTCTTTTGGGATCATCTTGTTCCTCGTCATCAAAAGACCAGTCCCCTCAGTGCTGTGGCTGATTAACCGTGTCACCCAGTGTTATGAGCGTGGGTGAGGTCTGTGCTTCAATGTGCTGTATGTTCTTTTTGGTACGTACAGAAATTTGAGAGGTGGGTCCCCGGTATTGTGTTGGGAAGAGGCCACTGCTTGTGCATATGTTTGATGGTGTATAAAAAATTAACATAAAACAAGCTTGCATACCTGAAGTCTTGTGCGGTAACCACCCACTGCAGATATTGGCCAGTTTTGGGAATGAATCAATAAGCATCTCTAGTTGCTTGGACAAAGTTTTTAATAAACTTTAAATATATATATATATATATAATATATAATATAATGGTGGGTGGATATTTTTAATCATACCTGTGAATGGGTGACATTTTCAGGTATGCTTAAAGAACGTCTTCCAAGTCCAGTCATTGTTAGACAGAGTTCTGCCTCTCCTTTTGGTTTTACATCACAAAGTTTGTTGAGCAAGTAAAATGCATCAAAACATTTTTTTCATGACGCTTGTATGGAGCAAAGCGCCTTTCCCCTCTAAGCTCCTTTCTAAAAAAATCCAGGAAATGACCTAAAACATTTTCTTGGTATTCTATGGGCAATTTATTAGGTTTATTGTGAAAGTCTTAATGGCACTACACACTGCTTAGACAGACGGCAACCAAGGGTAATATCATCAAGTGCTTGTTTGCATCAGTCTGCACTTGTCTTTTGTCTACTGAACATGTTCAATGTCTTGTTCTGGAATATCTGAGAAATGGCATAATCTAATCTGATGATTGCATTGGTCAGCGGCTGTCTGTGTGGAGTGAATTGGCCTTTTAACAACAGTTTCACTGATTCTCACGCCTAGCCAGTTGTTGCACTGACTGGCAGGTGGACTGTGGTCTTCTCTCTTGTTGGGTCCTGTCTCTCTGCTGTCCCTGTGGTGCTGCAATATCCTGACTAACTAGCCTTGTGCTGTCGAAATTATTGCCCTGTCCAAATACCCACACTTGTGGCAACTTGAGAGCTCGTGCACACGACAGGAAGTAAGTGTGCAAGACTGTCCCCATGTCTTAAAAATGGCCAAGTGGAAGTGCCCTAAACATATTCAAGGCTAAGCATATCCCATCGTGCATTATGTTCGGAAACTCGCATGCCCCGAAATCGTGAGATGTCAAAGAAAACATACGAAAGTAAGTTAAATTAATTATATATTATAATTTGGTAGTAAAATATAAAGTGTTGCACATTTTATTGATGCAAAGATGAGTGGGCTATGTGTATTTTGTACATCATTTGCAACTGGTTTTTATCACTTAAAGAAGCACCACAATTTCAAAACTGTGTCTTCTGTTAGATTACATAGTGACCACTGAACAGACATTTAGAAGTGTATTTTAAAATGCAAAGCACTGAATATAATCATTTAAAAAAAAATTGTAAACCCTTGCATTTTTTGCAAGACTAAGTGTGTCCCATCGGGCAATCAAAAGTTCTACACACACTTGCGGTCTTCATGCTCACTTGAGCCAAATACAGCACTGTCCGCGCATTCTTGAAATTTGGGCTGCACGGATGGGGGTGTGCGGCCGGCTGTGAGCCCTCCGCATGACGAAAATTACGATATGGGGATGGTGCATGAACACGGATGGCTGAAGTATACCGGGGGCTTTAGTAGACAAGTAGTCAAGTGCAAAGACTGCAACTGTGGGTATTTGGACAAGGCGTATGTTGTCATGATCCCAGCCTGTGTTCCCCTGTCTTGTGTGAGGAATTTGTTATTTCCTGTCTTGTGCCATGTTTTGTAGTTCTTTGTAGTCTTGTTGATTAGGTGTTGCCTATTAGCCACTCCCCCTTGTTATCTTGTTTCCCTTTGTGCATTTATACCTTTTGTGCTTTTCTAGTTGGTTTGTCAGTCGTTGTTTTTCACTATCTTGTTCTTGTCCAGAATTTCCTAGTTTGCTCTGGCTACCGTTTCTTTGGGACCTGATATACAATTAAGAACTGGCAATATGCAACGACTCTGCTTGAACAGAGCTCGAGGAAGGACTACCTTATGTCATAGCTGTCACTATAAATTACACTAAATGTATGTGTGATATACTGATTTCATGTATTTTATACTGTTTGCCTCCAACACCTAGATCAATATCTGGAAACAATTTGTATTTAATTTTGATCATCATTAAAGTGTTTTTAGTCTTTTATGTAATAGCCTACACAAAAATAACGTTTTTTGTTTTTTTTTGTAAAAAATGTATGTAATAAATCATGTTTGATAGCATAAAGCACAAGTTTTAGAGCCACACGCCACTATCCACTGGCACATGCCATTTGAACGCAGCCTCATTATTGGCTGGCTCCTGTGTCAGCATCACACACATGCGTCATGCTGATCAAGTCAACACCATCGGCCAATACCAAGTCGGCTTTTGGACGTAGAACACTGAAGCCTGAACTGTCTGTACAATGTCAACAGTGTAGGAGAATGACAGGGGAACAGAAGAAATTGTTGAATAAAGTTGTTACTTTTTGTGCGCAAAAGCAAAAAAATATTTTCGTCGCTTCATATATTAAGGTTGAACCACTGTAGTCACGTTGACTATTTTAACAAGGTATTTGTTATTTGTAAGGTGCATTGATGTTGCTGCCTATGTGAGTTTCAGAAACCCCCGGATTTCATCAAAAATAACATAATTTGTGTTCTGAAGATGAACAAATGTCTTATGGGTGTGGAACAACATGAGGGTGATTAATTATTGACAGAATTTTCATTTTTGGGTGAACTAACCCTTTTTTTTCCAACAGAACATTGAGCAGCGAACATTGCTTGACACATGAGAATAAACCTCTCGTTCCTGCTGAAGCTCAAATGTGCTGATATGGTGCATTAACCATGCTTCCATGACCAAATTTGAATGCAGTAGACATTGTTAGATGATCAATGTTTATATATGAATAAAAGCCAAAAATACTGTTCATAAAGTGACTGTCTCTCTTCAGAAGACTTGGATTGAACTGCTTGATTCATATAGATTTCTGTTTTTGTCTTTATATGAATGTTTTGAAAAAGTTTCTGTCCCTCCGTAGACTACCGCTTTGACCCTTTAGGAAGTTCATAATCACTTTATATGATGAACAGATTAAATTTAGGCTTTTATTCACATATAAACATTGATCCGTGAACATAAGCAGAAGCTTAACCATACTTGCTTGTATGCCAATGAGGTAACAAACAAAATCACTCTTGACTGAATAGCTTTTGTAACTTCAATAATGTTTCATCTTTATTTAACTATTCAAATAAGTTAATATGCAGTGTTATTTTATATTCGATTACTTTATTCAATTTCTGTACATGAAAGCTACTGTTAGATAGCTGAAAATTGTCTCTTCTCAACACAAGAATATTGTAACTTGTAATGAGAAATTTCATTCACACATGATCATGATTACATTTAATTTCTAGACGATGATCCGCATTACAAAATTAAGTGTTTTTTGTTGTATTTTACATTTGTCACCAATACAATAAAACAAATGTTTCGTCTTGATGCCTTCTTCAGTGCATCATAGTGTACTAAGTTTAACCATCTTTTCATTCAAATGGCAAACAATCATAACATTTATTTTAAATAATTCTTATTGAATTAAAGGTAATACAGAAAGCACAGCTGTCATGGAAAAACTTAGATAACCTGAATTAAGTTTGGAAAATGTAACACTTGATTATGGAAACGGCATCAAAGCAATTTTAACACTGTCTCTGACCTTTACAAAGGACTTCAGATACCTTGCCTGTTGTTGTTCCATATTGTCATCAACCATTTGCACAGTTTGTCATTTTTCATTTTTAAAACATCCACAGCAAGGTTTGACCATGTATCTTGAGTCACTTTCTCTGTTTTACTAATTTGAGCAATGAATGCTTTTATAATAGCATCCCTCCCACCAGCATCTGTCCATAAATTATGTTTTATTAACATAGTTCAGGAAGAACAAGTCAAATAAGCTACCCAATCATTACGTCACCTTAATGATTACGTCATCTCAACCAGCTGTCAACAATCTGTAGCCTAATCAGCGTATCTACCCAATTGGCATGAGTTCAGGCCATGAGTTCAATGACAACACTTGATTCATTTTCATTTAATTTTAATAAAATATAATTAATTAAATAGCATGTATCCTAAAACAAATGACACAGTAATAACTTCCTGTTTGTTGCTGCCGCGTTCTTTGAGTTAGAGCTCTGTCGAGTTGATTCCTGATTACCTGTTTTTTCTCTTAAAATCAAATCCATAACCGATTATTTTCTCCTTTTACAGCAGGTGAACACATCCCTGACATTATTGTATATATAAAACACTCAGATTGCCTTTTTTTCCCACTCGTTTTATCCAAACTTCCTGAACATCCGCCACTTGCGTTTGCACTCTTCTCACTCACAATATTATTGTTCATCTATTCTAATGGCGAGTGTATCAGTGTCTCTCTAGGTGAGAACATGTTCGAGCTGCACACGGTGCAGTTGGAGCTGGAGGCCGTGGAGAAGCAGATCCGTGATCTAATAGAGAAGCCCTACAATCCTTCATGCTCTTTAAGATCACAAAACTCTGGACTTCTGGGCCCGTATCCCTAAAGAAATTTTTGTGCAAAAAGTGGCTCCTAGCGGCCAAATTCTAAGAAAATTCTCAGAGTCATGACGTTTTCTTAGAATTTCCCCTAAAAGTGACACGAAAATCCCAGTTAATATAAAAGCTATTCCTCAAGATTCCTAGCGCTTAAAAGGGCTCCTAAGGCGAGATCTGCTAAGAGCAGGGAAGAGGACTTTTAGTGGTTTAGGAGTTCCCCTAAGCAGCTGCACAAAATGGCCAACAGCGGAGGCAGGAGAGATGTCCTGCAAACACTGGATGACAGGGAATTATTGAGACGCTACAGATTGGATCGTGCAGGAATCATGTTTGTGGTGGATCTCCTTAGAGATGCAATTACTTCACCAACTCGACGCCACAACGCTATTACACCGGAGAAGAAAGTAATCACAACCCTGAGGTATTTGGCAACAGGGAAAATGCAACAATGCAGCAGTGATGACTTGGGTCTGTCCCATTCCTCCGTCAGCAGAGTCATCACCCAAACACTGACAGCTTTGTCACAACCTAATATTGTGACACAATTTGTTTCATTCCCGCTGGATGCCCGCACTTTACACACACATAAAAGGGCATTTATGGACATTGCAGGATTCCCTGGCATTGTGGTGTAATTGATGGAACATGTGAGAATAATTGCGCCATCAGAGGACGAGGCAGTCTTTGTTAACAGGAAGATTTCCACAGCATCAATGTGCAAATAGTGTTCAATGCGGCCTGTAAGATTTTGGACATTGTGGCTAAATGGCCAGGCTCCACACATGATGCGAGAATGCTCTCCGAGAGTGGCATCAGACAGCTTTTTGAGAGAC
The DNA here is from genome assembly GCA_028476615.1 of Culter alburnus. Classification (NCBI taxonomy): domain Eukaryota; kingdom Metazoa; phylum Chordata; class Actinopteri; order Cypriniformes; family Xenocyprididae; genus Culter; species Culter alburnus. The sequence goes on from JAOTNS010000534.1 coordinate 125,228, forward strand.
GCTATGTGCCAGCTAATTGCCACTTGTTAGGGGACAGTGGCTACCCATGCAAACCATGGCTCCTTACACCTTACCTCCAGCCACGCCAAGGGCCCCAATTAAACTATAACAGGTAAGCCAAACAATACAAAATCATGGAAATGAAATGCAAGCAATATGTTAGAGCATCCAAGTAGTGAATATTTCCATCAAATAATTAAAGGTCTGTATTCTATTGTAGGCCCACAAGACAACAAGAGCGGTGGTGGAGCGTGGCATAGGCCAGCTTAAGAGGCGCTTTCATGTTCTCCACGGAGAGGTGCGGCTGAGGCCTGAAAAAGTCAGCAAAGTCATCATAGCCTGTGCAATATTACAATATTTGCAAGGTTAGACAAATTGCAGAACCTCTGGAGGATGGCGATGAGGATGAAGACAACGATGAGGATGGTGGTGAAGAAGATTCACATTCCACAGGGGAACCTAGCCAGAGTGACTGCCTTACAGGGCAAACTTCACAAATTTACATTTCAGGCAAGCTGTAGCCCCATGTCATTTGAGAACTTGTGATGGTATTAAGAACTACCACAGTTTTACTGCACATCACCTGCAATTGTTAAATGCAAGACACAGAACACAATCTGTAAATGGTTTATTTTTTAGGTGTTCAATTTTAAGGCGGTAGTACTCCTCCTGAAGGGAAAGGACTTTTTTTTGTTGTTCAAACACATCAATTGTGAGTTGCAATCTTCTCTCCTGCAGGGATGCTGACGGAGCAGGTGCTTCGGATGGGAATGGTGTTTGATCCGCCGGGCTATCCTGAGTAGCAGCTGCAGATGGTTCAGGCGGCAATCTTGTCGGCAAACTTGATGGGCCCGGTTCTGTGATGGCTCCATGCTACAGAAATACATAGGCCTAGTTTAATTATTGTTTTGATTAAATTAATTTAATACAATGAGCATGGATAACACATGAAATGGCTTCTGCAATGAATAAACACTGTTGATATGAATAACCCTGTGTCCTACCTTTGCTGCATTTCAAGGGCCTGCATCATTGACGTGTCAATGCCTGTTGGCAGCCCGGTGACACTGACCTCAGAGTGTCCCAGGACTTGAAAGACAGTGTCGGCCACCTGGGACAGCCGCTTTGCAGGTGGTCCACCCCCTAGAAAGAAACAGTCAATGAACACAGTACTTAGGCATGTAAATTAACTTTGCCAGCAGGAGCAAGTTGCCAGATTATGTGGTAGGCTATAGTATTTTGCTCACCTGTGAGTGAGGATTCCCGCTTGTGTGCTGCAATCTCATCTTTTGCCTTGGACTGCAGCACATACCCCTTTTCTCACAATCGTCGCCTGTCCGCACACCACCAGTGGAAAAGAGGCATTGATTGTTTGGGATATTGTGTCCCAGGCGCGCCTCTTGCCTTGGCTAGTGACAGTTGGGCCAAATTTTCCTCGTAACATACCTTTATGTTCGTTCACAACTGGGCCAGCAACAAACCTTGCTCCTCAGTCCAGTTCGGCTTGCGATTCCTTTTTTTCTCCATTTTCTGTGTTTGTAGGATATTTGTTAACAAGCCTTCATAAATAGACCAGCCAGCAATCACAGACATTGATAAAAGCTGAGCCGTGTTACCCTCGTTAAGACCACACTGAGTTGTAACGTTGTAATTTCTACTTCATTAAGGACAGCCCCTTGAGATAGGCCATCTTGTTTTCAATGGGGTCCATATGGGAGTGAAAGTACAAAATATGCCAGCTAGGATATTAATCTGAGCAAATAAGACAGGAATCATTATTTGAACAGGGTGTAATGAGCTTAAGTTTTCACATATTTTAGATTCTAATGTTAGGCTATAACCCCTACAGCTTACTATTCATTTTCCAGATATTTTCTTGAATGTGAAATATTATTTACAATTACAGTCTGCATAAGATTAGAGTGTATAATTATGTTTATTGATTTGAGGGTACATCCTTTGCTCATTATCACCAAAAGTTCATTTTCATCAAACTTGTAGGATCAACCAATCACGGATTTTGAAATGATGACTCATACCTAGCAACGGGGTCAACCACACCTCCTCACTAAGATAGGATTTTCCATCCATTCCTTGCTCAGAGTTCACTGAAAATGTTCTGGAATCACTTCTAAGCTAAAACTCCTGGCAAGGAATTTTTAGGTTAAGTTAAGCCGAGTTCAGACTGCACGATTTTCAAAGTAGTCGGGTCACTGTTCTTTTTCACACTGCATGACTATCTTGGCCAGCATTCAGTCGCTGCTGTGTTCAAACTGCACGATGGATCGGCGACAGAAGGTTTCAAACTGCATGACTTTACAATAGGAAGAATCGCCGACAACTCTGTCTGGCACGCAAACTACGTTTCACAACCAAACACACGCGAGACGTGACAAGGAAATAACGCGATATCACGCGTTCAAGACTGGAGTTCTCACGTGAGACTGGTTTCAATCAGCTCCCTAGTTCCCTAGGTCGTGAATCAGTATATAATGAAAGTGAATGCGGCTGATACCCTGATCAGTGCCCTGACTACTGAACTAGGAAGCTGATTGAGACACACGGTGGGATTATTATTAAAAATAGTAGTCCGCAAGAAGCTTGAAATATGAATTGCCTGTGCGCTGATTTGCAGCGAAAACAACATAAATAAAAGAAGAATATAGAGAAGGAAATGGTTGGGGAGACTGTGGATTGTGTGTTCTGCAATGACAGTTGGAGGTAAATGCATAAGTTTTCAATGTGCTGCTGTTGCGGGATGGTCAAGCAAATGTTTGTGCTTTGTTTTTGTTTGATATAATTGTAATGTTTATCTGAAACAAAGACATGCTTGCTGATATTATGGTCTATAACTCCTCCCCGAACTCTCCGCTGCTCTGTATCTCGCTCTCTCATTGGCTGTCGGTCATCGCCGATGTAGTTTTCAGTCAGAACACTTTTCACACAGCATGATTTTGAATCACCGACAGGTCCAGATATTTAGCATGCCAAATATCTCACGGGTGTCGGCGACTCGTCGGCGATTCTCTCAGATCGCGTCTTTGCTCATTCACACTGCGTGATTGTCACTCGCGTGAACGAGCACCGATTTGCCTGTGATTTCGGGCATTTGTCGGCGATTTCTCAAAACCTGTCGGCGAGCCAAAATCGGGGCTAAAATCGTGCAGTCTGAACTCGGCTTTAGGAGCTCTCTGAGAGGATTCTCAGAATCTTTAGGGATACGGGCCCAGGTGTGGATGATCATGATGATGGGGAGAAGACGAGGGAAGTGAGTGCAGGTGTGGAGAACAGGAGGATCATGGGAAATGGAGTCCGGGAGACAAGGGATCTGTGACACCTATTGGCTAAGACGGCAAATACACTCTCTTTGTTTTTTAATAAAATGCTGTACAATAATAATAATATTATTATTATTAATATTTACAAGTAGGCTACATATAAAATAAATAAATAAAAATAAGGTTATTAACCGTTATTTTTCTGATCAAACCGGTTTCGGTACATTTATATTATTTATATTGCGACGGTTTTTACTGCACAGTGTTGTGGGATATTTACCAAACAGTAAGTGACGTCAGCAGCATCTGACATGTGGAGCGTTCCAAGATGGCGGACACATCTACGTGCCTGGAGCGCTTGAAGCCGGCATCTAGTTATATATATATATATATATATATATATCTGTGGCTAGACTAAAGATAATTATTAGACTGGTTGGAAGAATAGAAAGATGAGATCTAGTCATCATTGTGTTTATCCTAGGAATCTGTTTTTCTCTTTTGTAGTCGTTCCTGAAAATCCTGCTGAAAAGTAGGATGCCAGAAGGAAACCAAAACAGCAATGGTCTCCAACTGAAATCGCAGCAGTAATGAGACACTTTAAAAACCACATTACTCTGGGAAAACTTGCCACTAAAATTGAATGCCAGCAGTGCAAGAATGCTGAGCATCCTGCTTTGGCTATTCGCTCTTTACAAAATATCAGAGATTTTGTTAGGAATAGGGGTTTGATAGAGAAGAGAAAGAGACAGGCACAAAACATTTAGTGTTTTGATGGCATTGTAAATTTTTTTTTTTTGGTTTTATATGTATGAGCAAGGTTATACATTAAAGGTCCCGTTTTTCGTGGTTTTTTGAAGCTTTGATTGTGTTTATAGTGTGCAATATAACATGTGTTCATGTTTCACGTGTAAAAAAACACAGTATTTTTCACATAATTTACTTATCTGTATACCGCTGTTTCCACTGTCATAAAAAACGGGCTGATGACTTCCTTGTTCTATGAAGTCCCTCCTTCAGAAATACGTAATGAGTTCTGATTGTGCCAGCGGTTCCTGTGTTGTGATTCGACAGCTCTGAGAGCACCGTGCCCGGAAAGGTCACGCCTCTTACCATAACGTGGAGATGCACGCGCTCAGTGTTATTGTAAACATGTCTTTAATTTTACCCTATCAATTTGAGCCGGAATCAGACCCGGTGATTGGACTGCGGGATGAAAATAACAGCGTTTCGACGACATGGCGACAAACACACTCTACAAACGCAACTCTTGTGTATTCCTGTGGGCGGAGGTTAGTCAAAAAACTGTTTTAGTGACGTCATTAAAGAAGGAAGTAGAGGGATGTAGTCCAAACTGGCCGTGGCGTTCGATGTAGGCGACTTCTGTTAAATAAAATATCTCGCTTGGCATTGAACTTTGAGCTTTAAAATTTTACAGATTTTATTTATACTCTAACAACAACATTACACACTAACTAAAGTTTGAAACATGGGATCACGAAGAACGGGACCTTTAAGTGATACGATATAATATGCTCTGTTCATTATTAAGTTCATCAAAGGTAAATGGTAAAGTGATTTACCTCGTATGCATTTTGGTTATATTTGTATTTTTAAAAGCACACATTAAAGTTTGCTTCTTGGGTAACACTTTACAATAACAGTACATGAATAACCATGAACTAATACCTGAGTTAATAGTTACTTCAACATGAACTCAAGATTAGTTAAGATATGAACTAATGAAGAGTGATCCTTAACTACGACAGGAGTCATAGGGATTCATGCATGAAAACAGAAGCCTTAACTACGCGTTAATACATGTTTGATAATTAATGCATTAATTAACATTTAGGGTAAACTAAATCAAACAGTCTCTATAAGAAGGAATAATACATATTTGGACTTTGAAATAAATTTAAACAACTTATTATTGTCAGAATTTAAACTACTGACATCAGCAGCTTCATTATAAACATTACTGAAAGGCACAGGATTAGTTTGTAATTATTTTCACTGACCCTCCTTATCAAACATATAAAATACTAAATACACTATTTAAATACCTATCTTAAAAGTCTTAATCTGTTTTGTGATATTCTTTCCTATCAAACTAACTACTGTGACTTACATCAGTTCCTGAGGAATCGGTTCCCAAAAAAATAACCAAACAGGAAACATGAACTAAGGTCAGGGAGCATTTGCTGGGATCAGATTCAGAAGTTCACTCTCCATCCAGACGCAGGCCGTGATCATACTGTACCTCCATTCTCTGACTTTTTGAAAAGTCACACAACATCACTTAACTGGGCTGAATACTTATATAGTTGTGTTAGTACAAGTGTATTTGATAGTAAGTTAATGATAATCATGAGCTGAATTTGGTAAGTAGTTAACAGTGAATTAATTATGATTGTGCCCCCTCAAGTAAAGTCATGACATAAGTATACATTAACAAACCATTAGTTGATGTTAGTATATGCTTAGTTAATAATGAGTTAATTATGATTGTGCCCCCTCAAGTAAAGTCATGACATGATGCACATATCACACATCATTAACTATATATGAATAAACACTATAGAGTGCCATCCTTATTCCTTTACACCCCGGTACAAAAAAACTAAAATAAAAAGTATTTGTATTTTATTTTTATTTATATAATTAAACATATATGGACTTGAAAGCAAGCCATTAACATACCTGTAAAGACACACATAAGGCACATTTACATGTAAAATAGCGCGCGTCCACAAGCTAATGCTAATCAAAGCATATACATTTAAACAACAAAATACAAATACAGTTAATAACTGCACATAACCTCCTGAAAATCCCAATAAAACATACATGTAAATATGTCTTTAATTATTAATTCGGCTTACCAAAGCAGTCAACATTTATTAGTTTAAAATGCCAGCAACACAACAAACGCGCCAAGAGAACACCTAGCGTGCGCCACTAATGAGTGTCCCACCAGAAACAAACCCTTCATACTTTAGTTCCGGGAATAAACTAGGCCTATGACTAAATGTAAATGAACTATAAAAATCAGAAAACAGTTTAGATCAAATTAAATTTATTAGTGGTAGTTAGTCTATTTTCCACATTTGATTAGACGGATCTATGTAATTAATGGCTAAATAATCATGTGCCATTGCAATTATTTGTCACAAAGCTGCAGATGGCAGATTATGATATTACAGTGTAAATTATGACAGTATTAAATCACGTTTAATTCAAATTCAGAGTACTTCTTGTTTACTCTTATGGAGGCTGATTTATTTAGTTTACCCCTAAATGTTAATTAATGCATTAATTATCAAACATGTATTAACGCGTAGTTAAGGCTGCTGTTTTCATGCATGAATCCTTATGACTCCTGTCGTAGTTAAGGATCACTCTTCATTAGTTCATATCTTAACTAATCATGAGTTCATGTTGAAGTAACTATTAATTTAGGTATTAGTTCATGGTTATTCATGTACTGTTATTGTAAAGTGTTACCGCTTCTTGTTCCCATACTTGGTGTACTGTTTTATGTTCTCACATGAAATGGCCTAGTGGTTAGAGAGTTAGACTCGTAACCAGGTCGCTGGTTCGATTTTCAGTGCCAGCAGGAAATGACTGAAGTGTCCTTTGAGCAAGGCACCTTACCCCTGTTTGCTCTGCAGTGATAGCTGCACACTGCATACTACTTGTAAGTAGCTTTGGGTTAAAGCGTCTGCCAAAGGAATACATGTAAATGCAAATGATGACGAACATTTATATTACAAAATATATGTTATTACAAAGCTATATAAGGTAAAATGAACAGACAGCTGGTTGTTATTACAAAATACATTTTCATCCTGGAGAGGTTAATTTTGCGATTACAACTAGCTGGATTTACCGTTTTTCTGCTTAGTACAGTTACAGCCACAATAGTAACTACAGGAACACAAACTATGATTTAAAAATTATTTTTACCCGTTTAAAATCAAATTAAATTATTTTGATTTATTCTTATTTTAATATATGTCATTAAATTGCACCAGTCGCAGTGACTCGCAGTACCTGGACCAGTTTCAGCAGACCTGAGAATGTTGCCTTCACTTTGTTAAACCATTTGTCCTCATAGAACTCTTTTGTCCTTATAATACACAATGTTTTCACGTTTGTGTTTGTGTTAAAGCGTTTGTCCTCATAAATCACTTTTGTCCTTATAATACACAACATTTTTATATTTGTGTTTGTGTTAAACCGTTTGTCCTCATAGATCACTTTTGTCCTTATAATACACAATGTTTTCACGTTTGTGTTTGTGTTTGTGTTTTTAAGTTTTCAATTAAAGGTGTTCCTGGGGGTGAATATAGAAATATAGGGCTTGGTTGTCCAAGGATAAGACATTGGAAGACATAAAGCTCACACATTCACACTTAGTATAAAGATGAACAGAAAAATAATTAGGCTACTCTTGATTCTGATTAATTGGGTCATTAAATTGTTTTTGCATTGAATTATGTGTATGCTTGGTTAAAGAGATGAGTTTGGAGACTTAAATTGATCTAGTGTGTCTAAATTCTGAACAGGGCTGTGGTGGCTTTCAAAGTTTAGGAGCTAAGTTAGAAAACTCTTTACTACCTTTTAAAGGACTTTGATATTCAGGGCAGATATTCAGAATGGTTTGACTGACAGTAGTCTCATAAGGGTTCACAAATATATTGTGATAAGTGCTAAGCCATTTGTCCTCAGGTCAGCGATGTCATTTTAATACTCAATGCCTTTATTTTGTGTATGCTTAGATATGTCCTATTAATACATGTTTTTGTATTTCTGGATACTGTACAATCACATCATCCATCTGCCCAGTGAGGAGAACATTCTCGATCTGTTTCAGTTTCTGTAAGTCTGGTTGGTTAAACCGTTCCTTGAACTGAATGCCCAAACTGTCCAACACCTCGAAAAATTCTATTCTATAGTATTCCTCTGGTGTTTTTGGCTTATGCTGACTTGCCCCGCCAGTGAATCTTTTGGGGGGATTTCTTTGATGAGTTGAATAGGTTCAATTCCCATGGAGTCTACCATTGACACTGCCTTCTAAAGCACTTTTGCAAACTTTTCCTCACTCCTTTTTTCTTGAAGAGTTGAACTAACATAGTGTTACGTTCCATGATTGTGTCATTGGTGTATATATTCTGTCCTGTGTGCTGGGTTTTTTCCCTTTTCTCTGTGTGTCTCTCTCTGCTGCTCTACTAGGTGCTGGGGAGAGAGAGATCGAGTTGATTGATCACACCTGGGGCTCGTTGTGGCTGCACCCTGAAAAGAGGCTCCCAGAGTTACTCAAACTGAAGCCTGCCTTCCAGAGTGTTGTGTTCCTCTCCTGTTGCTCTGAGTTGTGTGATTAATTGTGTGAGACGGTGAAGCTTTTCTACAAAGCTAATAGGCTTATTGTAGCCTGAGTTTTGGTCATCTAGTCATTGTTGCTGTCATCTACATGCTCAAACGTGTTGGAAGCTGTAGGGAGGTGGATGCCTATTTGATTTTTGTAATAAGTTTTCTCCTGTTTTTGGCTAGTTAGGGAGTGTGGAATTACAAATTTAAGAATCTGTTTAAGATCTGTTGATTCTACATCCTGACATCACCTCACATGAATTACTAAGGTGAGGTATATTGTATTTTCCATTTTGAGGTAAAGATAATGACATTCTAAAGGAGATCAAGGCAGGCAGCCCAGATGTCTGAGACATTAACATTTTGTCTTCCTGACCATTTGGCATGACAAGCTCAAGATACAGCGGTGCTTTTGTCTCTATGATAATGTAAAGGTATGGGCGATACTGTCAGACTGATTGGATTAGCACCTATGCATTTGAATTACACAGTTATGCTGATTAGATCATGGCTGGGAAATGTAGGCAATGATCTGATTCCTGTACTGCATTTGCATCCTTTGTTTAGATTGTCCACACCTCTACTCTATGTATCCCTCCCCCTTGAATGTATATGAACTACCAAGTCACTGCCTTAGTTAGATTTTGGATGACCACAGCGACGCACAGCGTGTTTCTCAATAAAGAGTAACTTCTGCTTCAAGAGATCCCAAAGTCTCCTGGTCTATGCTTCTGAGATTTCCAACAGGAGTTAGTGTACTTTTCTGTTGTTTGTTTGTTTTCTTTTGGTAGTCTAAGTAGTTTTACTCCTTAACTAGTCAGAGGGTACTTTTGTTTGTTATTTTGGCAATACCCCCTCCTGAAGTCTCTTTTGCTTCCTTTTTGATTTACTTTTTTTTACTTTGTCTAAAAATATCTTTTGTTAATAAACCCTTTTGTTGAGCTTCAACTTGTGTCTGTCGTGCAGGGCAGGGGACGGGCACACTCACTCACCCCAACATTCCATTTTATTTTATTTTTTTTCACTGTTACTCCCCTTTTCCCTAGACAAACTTTATGCCTGGGACGTAACAATAGTCAACAGCAGCTTGCATGCCTTTAATTGTTTGGGACTGTTTTTGCAAAGATTTGTTTAAGCACTCAAGCTTTCCCAACACCTCTGATGCTACCAACAGTCCAAGAACAGTATTACCCTTCTGGAAGCGATCTAGGAGACCATTGGCTCTAGTGCCATTTTGAGAAACCAACAGAGGACATTTCCTCCAACTACACAACACAGCTTCATACTGGCTAAGAACTGTATCAACAGCTTGACCACGCACTGTCCACCTAGTTGGACACAGAGGTTTAACTGTTTTGGTAGGCCCCTCAGATGTTAGATGGCTAGCCAATACCCCTTTGAATTTCCCTGATTGGTTGCTCAGAGTTCCAAGCTCATGGACCCACTGCAATGTGTCACGTAGTACGGTAGAGGCACTGCAAGCACTCTGTGTTATTAGATTTACACAATGTGCACCACAATGCACATACAAAGCCAATGGCTGTTCTCTCTTCAACACTGCCTGTGCTCCTGAGAATTTCCCTGCCATATTGGCTGCTCCATCGTAAGTCAGAGATTGGAATATTCAATCTCAGGAGCACATCAATAGCTAGCTTAGCCATCTGCTCACCAGTTGTCCCTAGCACCTCATACAATCCCACAAAGACTTCCTGCAGCACAAGGTCTTGATCCACATATCTGAGACATATGGAAACCTGCTCTTTCCCCTGTATATCCTGTGTACCATCCATTATGATGGAAAACTGTAGCACAGACAAGGACCTGATTGTTGAGGCAATTTCCCTCACAATTGTGTTGGCAAATAAAGCTAAGTACTCATTTTGGCACTGTGGACTGATATAATCATGGCAACGTTTGAGCCAAGAGGATAAAATAGGGACCTTGGTTGCAAGGAATTTCACAAGATGGTAAAAATTAACCTCATGTCCTTGAAGGGCAACTCCCTGCCTTGCTAGATATCTCAAAGAGGCCATGATTTGCTCGAGACAGTACCTCGCCTCCTCCTGTAATCTAGCCATTGAATTGGATATTTGTGTGTGCACTGGACTTTGCTCCAGTGCATTGACAGTAATGGCATGATGGTGGGCTTTGCTTTTCTTGTGGCGATTAAAGCATTCTACGGCATGTTTCCAATTGTTAAACCCATTAGAGCAAAAGGCAGGGTCATTTCTTTTCTCTAGAGTGGTCTTTTTGATGGTGTATGCTTTGACACACTCAAAACAAAGAACTTTCTGTAATGTAGGACTATAATGCAGCCATGTATATTGACTAAACCACTTTGCCTGAAACCTTAACTTATTGTTTCGAAGTTGCTGTACTTTTATGAATTTTGGATCAGGCTGGTATGGCTTACTTCCCAAGTCCAGGACACTTCTACACTGACTTGCTTGAGGATTGCTGTTGCTCTCACTGTTTCCTGAAGAGCAAACAAAACATACCCTGGTTTTTATCCACACTGATATCCTTTTATACTAATACCAATTCACTTCACTTTCACATAATAAAACAGGTAGACTATATTTATATTTAATAATTTGCTATTAATCAATTGTAGTATATCTCATCACAGAATCACTTTAAGACCTTCTCTTTAAGACGATCTATCACTTTAAGACCTCACCTGAAGCCCTGAAGGTCCAGCTTCCTCAACATGCTCTATGACATCTTCACAAGATGTCTGAGTTTCCTATATGTAATTAAATGAACTAATGAATAAAATACACATGTATCATAGTATGCATTCAACACATCATGTTTATATTTCAGAGCCATTTTTAAATATGAAGGGGACATGGTTTTGTGGATTAATGTGTTGAAATTTATGTTAATCTATGTGTTATGTGTTTGTCTGTATGAGACTAGCAGTAAGCTAGATCAACATTAGAATAAAATACAGATCATATTCTAACATTTTATCATTGTTGAACTATATAACATTGATTAGTATAACAAAAATAAAAAAATAGTGCATTAGATTAAACTGGGATGGGTCATAACACTTGCATATTGTTGTCCTAGATTTACTGCTTCTATTGTTCTCAATTGTAAGTCGCTTTGAATAAAAGTGTCTGCTAAATGAATAAATGTAATTGTAAATCTGTTGTGGTTTGATGCTGTCTTTCCTGCATACAAAATGGTTTAATTAATTTTGTAGTCTATCCTATGGCTAGCAAGTTTAACCCTTGTACCAGATAGTGTTATTGGATATTATCAATTAAATAATGATTCATTATATTTGAATAACTAACAGTGTTAACTTTTGCCTTTTTAACATTGCCAACACGTTTTTCCAGCACATGTGTCTAGCAATGTCAGTTCTTCATTAAACTGTGGGTGGATTCCCTTTTATTCTCTGCATGTAGGGAACACTCACAAATACATTATAACAGAATGTAGGAAACTAAAAATGTCTCAGATCCACCGTTTATGTTGACTGCAAGATTCTAAGTTAAGGTACAGGCTAATTGACATTCAGTTACTTGCTAACGTAGCATTCTATCATCCTGGGTAACACATACTATCACCAGTTAATACTATTTTCCACAGTAGAATCTGCATTTGAAAGCCTGGTCAGTCACTACTGCTAGTTTATTTGTGTGGCTAGCTAGTTATTTTGCCTTCTTACACTCTGACTCTGCTTTATGAAAAAGCTTCTTATGTCCCCTTTCTTCTTCTTGGGTGGCATCTACAAAGTACAAAAAGGGGCAAAAAAACGGAATATTAAAATGTTTTTACTCTGGCCTTTGTATGTGGCAGAGAGACAGCCCTGGTAACTTACCGTCGGCGTCGTCAACATGCACGCGCGCGCACGCACACACACACCACCCGCTCGCTGCTAGTGCAAGCACAAAAGTAGTCCCGGCCCACGCGTGTAGCCTGTCAGATACCCCGCCGCCAATCAAATTACGGCGTTTCTTGTACTGTCGTCGTCCTGACCATTAGAATCAATCCAAATAGCAGTTCAAAGGAGCTTGCTAAAAATTGGTGGGGACAAATTTGTCATCTCAAAATATTGATAGGGACTAGTACCTAGCGTCCCCCCCTAAACCTACGCCCATATGATGTTTTTCTTGGAGAAAAGTAGCTTCTTTGCTGCTCTTCTTTACCAAACCACTGTCCAAAAGTCTTGACCTCACTGTGCCTACAGATGCACACCTGCTGCCAATATTGAGCTCTGCTCATGGTTCTGGATTGACTCTTCAGGAGGTCACCGTCCCTTCTGCTTGCTGGACACTCTGAGATGTTCTGAAGGCTTCTTCATTGCAGTTGAATTTCTCAGCTTGAAGTTCTTGATGATCCAGTAAATGGTTCTTTCAGATGCTTTGCATCAAAATGGCCTCACAAGCAAAGAAATTGCTGCAAAGCGATGATGGGTACATGTCTTTCTTTAGAGGTAACCATTGAAGACGCAAGAACACAATGACTGGAAGCACTTTTTCCTCCTGACTAGAACTTGTTTGCACTTTCCCATGTGCTGATGTGATTAGTGAAATTTTACCAGTGCCAAAAAGAGGTCTTTTTTTTTTTTTTGCCAATGAAGCTTTTTGCAAATACTGTATGTAAAATGTATCTGATCATTCTGCACAATAACTTAGAAACAATGTGAATCAACACAACAACTGAAGCAGCAAACTTTTAACAAGCAGTTAATCTAATGAGGGTTTCTGAGACTACAACCCACTGCAGAGAACCACCAAAACTTTGGGCCATGGCTTTACCCTATTGTAAGATAATAGGAGGGTTAAGAATAGTGGACAAATGAGAGTGGTGGTCAGATCATTTTCTTCTCCTAATATGTTATCATTGCTGTATTATCAACATGTCTAGTTGTAACGCTTGCTAACATTTTTATTAAAAGCCGCGATTTACCATTTAAAAAAATCAAGGCAAAACATGACATTCAAATTAATCGAAAAAAATCAGAAAAATCACCCAGCCCTACTTCAGTTGCTACATTTTAGCTGGTCTCCCAGCCTGGTCATGGCTGGTTTTCAAGGGTTTTTGGTTAGCTAGGTGACTGGGAGGCTGGGAGACTATCTTAAACCAGCTGAACACCAGCTAACTCAGGCTAAAAAAATCATGATATACATACATTTTACAGTAATTAGTTTGTGTGTTTTATCATCAAGTTTAGAAAATGCCAAAATTGTGGAAAGGACAGGCAGCTGCGAGATCAGACATCTGGGCAATAGCTGGTGGTGTAGATGCTGTTTTAGAAAGTTTCCTGTCCATTGAAATATTAAAGCAAGACACCTCTTCAAAGTCGCCAGTGCGGTCAATATTGGCAGTAAAAATATTTCAGTGTGACATGCTGAAAAATAGAAAATGGCTATATGTTGTATGGACATTCAATAGAAAAAATATCAAAAGACTGGTTGAAGTGCAGAGCTTAAAAGAAAAAGAAAGTTCTTCAGGGACAGATGAAGACAAGAAAAGCACAGACATTAACAGTGAAAGTGAGAATGAAAATACAGAGGTGTCCAGTGTGAGTCAGAAAGAAATATTAAGAGATTCTTCAGAGCCAGATCACAAAGACACATTGAAAACAGTGAGTAAGACAGACAAAGGAAGTAGAGAGTCACAACATCCTGAGGTTGAGGCATTTGAAAGTGAAGGTGAAATAGAAACACAAAATGACACAGAACAGCCAGCCAGACATTTGACATCTATGAATACAGAAGAGAATATGTCAGATGGAAAGGAATTACTGCACAGTCCTGTGGAGTCAGAGGATAATTATGTTGATTTGCCAGACAGCACAAAAGAAGTGACATCTGACAGTGATTCTGAGACATCATTTCAGAAGGACACAGAAAAAGACACAAATGCTACAGAGAAATGCCATGTACCAAAGAAAATAGAAGGTTTGCAACAGAAACATGAAGCAGAAAGTGGATCTGAAGAGAGAAGATATCAGAATCTTCCACTCCCGATGGATTAGGGAAGACAGCCCATGATCAAGAAAAAAGGAAGTATAGAAAGTTGCCATGTATTCCATCCAAATTCAGAATTATCATTTCTCGAAAAGACTTGAAGAAGATTGCACCTCTGAAAGATTCCAGAACACTTCAAAAACCTTGGATCAACATACTGTACCAACAGTTCAGACAAAAAAAAATCCCTGCTGTGCTCTTTATTTCACTTACCAGCATGTACAATGTATAGGCAGCCGCAAGAGACATGTGTCACATGTTGTTCTAAACAATACCGTTGCTATGCATACTTGACCTGTAGTGCTGAACCGGAAATAAAGTGGTTGAGTTCCTCCCCCAGTGATATGGTTGTTGTGTATATGACAACATGTGCCTTATCTGAAGATACAAGCAGTTTGTAAATTTTCAACTTGTTATGCACGGTACTCTTTCGTAATGCTGAAAGAGCCCAGTCGACTGTGCTCTAGCATTACAATGACAGTCCGGCGTACCGGTTTCTGAAAACGGAAACAAGATTTAGACCAGCAAGCAACATACGGAGAGGAAATAGCTAGAGCTATTTCTCAGGGTGTAAGCCATGTCTACTACAAAAGATTAAGATCAACACCTGTTCAAGAGTTGATCTCCGGAAATCTCACAGAAAGCCTGAATAAAAGCACACTTAACCCATTAAAAACCCTGACTGTTAAGAGGTTAAGAGCAGCATAGTAGACCAAAAATAACATAGATATGAATTTTTTTCAGTTCTGTGTTCGCATATATCGGCTTTACAGACAGCTGGGTAGTATTGGAAAATCATGTTTAACCCCATGTAGACCTTTAGCAGCTTAGGCCCAGTGGAGTTAGCAGTCGAATCAAAATACAAATGATCCACTATTAGACGATGATTCAGTTAGTTCTGTGCATTTTCAATGTTCCCCAATTATCTTAGTACACTTTAGAGGCTGTTTATCAGAATTTTAACAAAATATATTGTAAATTCACTTACCTTACAAAACCCACGATATTCTATCAACAGTCGATAACGTATCTATAGAATCCCGCCAAATTAAAAAAAAAACTTGATCCCACCTCTGCTTCAATTTCATTAGTTGAATCTGTGAACCAATCATTTTCCTTTCTGCCCTTAGAACATGTTTGAGTAAGTAAAACACCCATCTGCGCTTCAGTGAAGCTTGATAAACTGGGCCAGCTAACCAATCTAAGCACATAGTGTATTTTGGAGGGAGTGGCTTCATAGAAGCAGGAAGTCAAACGAGCCGTTCAAATGACATTGGAAACAGAGGTGTAGAATAAGGAAATATTTAGGCGATTGGCTCTTTTATTTAGAAGGTGGGACCTATTCCGCCATATGGTGCGTTACGGTTTATCCCATTCATAACTAATAGGAGTGAACCATCTTTCTATATCTATAGTCTTTGTTAATAGTTAGTAAGGTAGTTGTTAAGTAATTATCTCTAGGTCACGTCCCAAGACCGTTCAAGCTAGCAGTTATTAAGCCTCTCATTAAGAAACCACAATTAGATCCAAACGTATTAGCAAATTACAGACCCATTTCAAATCTTCCATTTATATCTAAAATACTAAAAAAAGTGGTGTCGGTCCAATTGTGCTCCTTCTTGCAAAAAACTCTATGCTAAAATATCTATGAAAAATTTCAGTCAGGATTCAGGTCTCATCATAGCACAGAAACTGCGCTCGTTAAAATTACAAACGACTTACTTCTAGCTTCTGACCAGGGCTGTGTCTCAATACTAGTGTTACTTGATCTCAGTGCTGCGTTCAACACTATAGATCATAAAATACTCCTAGATCGACTACAAAATTACACTGGTATTCAGGGCTCGGCATTACGGTGGTTTAGATCATACCTATCAGACGGTCACAATTTTGTTTATATAAACGGGGAAAAATCTAAGATCACGATAGCAAACTATGGAGTGCCGCAAGGATCAGTGTTAGGCCCTCTGCTATTTTCAATATACATGCTGCCACTCGGCAATATTATAAGAAAACATGGAATTAGTTTCCTCTGCTATGCCGATGATACTCAGTTATATATTTCATCACGACCAGATGAAATCTCTAAATTATCCAAACTGACAGAGTGTGTTAAAGAAGTAAAACATTGACTAGTAATTTTCTTCTATTAATTCAGATAAGACTGAAGTATTACTTTTTGGGCCAAAAACATGTACACAGAATCTCTCAGACTACAATCTGCATTTAGATGGATGTACTGTTACTCCATCCTCGACAGTTAAAGACCTGGGTGTTATATTAGACAGCAACTTGTCCTTTGAAAATCATATTTCATATGTTACAAAAACAGCCTTCTTCCACCTCAGAAACATTGCTAAGATATGGAATATGTTATCTATTTCTGATGCAGAAAAGTTAGTTCATGCTTTCATGACATCTCGACTAGATTACTGTAATGCATTATTAGCTGGTTGTCCTGCTTCCTCAATAAACAAGCTACAATTAGTACAAAATGCAGCTCCTGTGTACTTAACCGATCTTTAAGATCACAAAACTCTAGGCTTCTGGTTGTATCTAGGATATCCAAGTCCACTAAAGGAGTTTTCACATTTGGCTCCGAAACTCTGGAATAGCCTTCCTGATAATGTTCGGGGCTCAGAGTCGCTCACCCAGTTTAAATCTAGATTAAAGATGCATCTCTTTAGCCAAGCATTCACATAATGCATCTCATACCAGATCAATTGCACATGACTATCTTTGCTTAAAGTTATGAACAGCAGCTATGCTAATTATTCTCCTTTTGCTTTTCTGTTTTTCCTTCGGGACACCCACCCCGAGGTGACGAGAGGACATCAGCTTCAGTATGGATCCAGCCTCTTAAGAAGACCTCAGATGACCATCACCTGTGAAGAGACGGTGCCAATTCCTGCGAGGACTTCAGAAGATGCAATCATCTGGATCAACATTCACTATGCCCAATTTCTATATCCTAATTATTGTTAATGTAATTCATTTTTCCAGGAGCTCTTTGCTTCTACGTTCAGTTAAACTGCTAACTCTGATTGTAAATTAATTGCCTAAATTATATTATTTGCTAACTCCATTCTCTAAATTGTAATGTTGACATGCATTCTCTGTAAAGCTGCTTTGAGTTTATATGTATTGTGAAAAGCGCTATACAAATAAATGTGAATTGCATTGAATTATGAAACATATATGACATCACTACTCGGATATAGGGACATATATGTACATATATTACATTTCTGTATGGGTCTACTTGTGTGCTGATCATGTGACTGTAGCAGGCGTATATTTGCCAGAGTTTCCTGTGTTTTTACAACTGAGGCCAGTGTTAGCTGAACACCAAAACGTCTTGTCAACTTGTTTTTATAATGTAGTCCAAGCGACTTTTAATAAAGAGATTGTTTGAACACTGATAATTTCAATGATTTTATTTATAGAATTAAACTGCATGCAGGAAATTTAATAAAGAAATGAAACAGTAATGTTCTCATGTGCAAAAGTACAGACTATAGACTGAGTTCAGATGTGTGTTGAGCCAGTGTGAATATGAACTTTATCCCACTGAAGAAAAAGTTTCACAACCGCTGTCCTGTCAAAGCCTGATCTCTCTTATGTCAGTGGTTATGGTTATAGTTATGGTTAAGGCACATCACCATCAGATGCTCTTGAGGGACAGTTCCCTATGACATTTAAGCATTAATGAAAAACATTTATAATGAAATCTACTTCTCTATCATGCACTGGTACAGTGTCACTATATATCAACTCTAGCAGGATTTCAAACTTTAGTCGGTCAGACTAGAGGAAGTTCACAACCAGAGGAGGAGCTGATAGTGTTTAGAGGAAGAGCTGTAACTATATATAATGAAGAGAAAGACTGACAGAAACAGAAAATGGCTGATAAGTGTGATCTGTGTCTGCTGGGACTGATCATTCTCTCTTCACTTCTCACAGGTAAAGACATCTGGATTTTCTCCAAAGAGATTTATTGGAATTAGTCTGGAAAGAGTTGATTTGAACATGCTCAGTTTATTCTTGCACACATTCACGTTGTGATCTCAGAGTTGTGTATTGATACATACAGATCATACTGTATTATTCCTGATACTGGACACAGAGTCACTCAAACATCTGATGATCAACAATTATCTTCATATTCAGAGATTTCAACAGCTCTCTGATCAACAAACACTTTATTCTGGAGAATGTGATGTTTTTGTTAATGAGGAAAAAAGACTTTGAAGACTTTGAATCTTCTCTTTATGTTGGTATGTTTTGCCTTCATGTATTAATATATAGCATTATGATCGATTATATGTACTTTACTTATATGTTTCAGGCGCCAGTGGAGTGAATTATGATCATGTGTTCATCAGTTCTGGTGAAAATGTCCGTCTGCGCTGTAATAATGATCTTTCTGACTGCACATCAACTACATGGACCTACTATAACAGATTCAGACATTCAGCAGCAGTTGAACTGATTACTGAAGGGATAAAGAAGAAAGACACAGAGAGACATGAGAGACTGAGTCTGGGGTCTGACTGCTCTCTGAACATTAAGAAGATCACAGAAGAAGATTATGGATTATACACCTGCCAACAATATGTGAATGGAGGAAAACAAGGAACTGATGCACTTGTTTATCTGCATGTTCTTCATGGTTAGTTTATATAAGATTATGTGGTCAATTTAAAAAGTGCATATTCTCCCTTTAAACTCAGTTGATTATTGTGTCTTGTGTCTTATTTTCAGTGACCCATCATCATCCTCACAGACTGAGATCAGTCCAGGTCGGTCTGTGACTCTCTCCTGTCAGTTGTATTCATATACTGGATCCCCCTGTGGTGATCTGGTTCGTCATAAAGGACTTCAGCTGTTGTGGGTGAATCAGGCTGGTGTTGATCTGAAGACAGACTCCAGATATCAGATATTATTCTCATCAGATCACTGTATCATCAATCTGACTACAACACTCCTGAATGAAGATGACAACAGAGAGTGGAGATGTCAGCTTACTCTCAGAAATCAACTCCAGACCTCAGTCAGATTCACTGTCAAGTATTCAGGTGAGAATCTCATGAATCAGTTATGGAAGAGTTTTTTATATTGTGTGTGTAAAAATGATTGTCATATTCTAGTATGAACAATTATCCTTTACAGCTCAGGATGTGCATGAATCTACAGTCAGAGGTAGAGTCAGAATGGTTTGAAATCACATTCGGTGCTTTGATGGCTTTTGTGTTTGTCTGTAATTGTCTCCAGTCGGCTCTGTCCGTCTCTGACTCTGAGCTCGATCTCTTCTTCAGTCGCAGTGATTTCTGTCGCTGCAGTCGCTGTTTTCCTTCTTGCTGTTCTCTGGCTGATCCGCCAAAAACAGCTGGTGAGTTTTTAGATTTACTCCTTTAGAACAATTAAAAATCTCAGATCTCACTGTAATGATGAGCAAACAATCACATGTTCAGACTGTGTGTATCATAGTGGATTATAACATGTGGATTATATCAAATTATCAAACAGAAGTTTATTCCTGCTGAGATTCCTGTAATGTCAATCTCAAAGAGTTATCAAGTGAAATGTATCATTCATTTAATGCTTCAACATCATCTATTGTTACATTCTGTGTCTTTCATGTGTGTTTTATCATAAATTCTCAGAAATAAAAGAGGGACGGCTGACTCTGCGGTGATTTCAGTGATTTAGATCTGATTACTGTCTTTAAAGCTCAATAAAGTGTCATTCATGCAGTTGAACTGTTTGTTGTCTGAAGGTCAGAGATGAGAATGAACATAAAGGGACATATGAGACGATCAACATGTCCACTCCTTCTGCTGCCAGAGCCAATGTGAGTCAATTAAATCATCAAACATCACATTCACTGTCTTTCTCTAGTGTGATTTACTGAACCTTTAGTGTTATTCTACATATTATACTGAGAGATATGTGTCTGTTGTGTGTATTAAACTTGACTGCACGTTTGCATTGATGTTCAGGAGCAGACAGATGATCATGTGACTTATTCTGAGGTCACTTCCTCCAATAAAAAGCCAGTAAAATCGTTCAGTGTGAGTAGATACCAGCATTTTGTTCTTCATCACTATCCACTGACCAGTCCTATTCATAGCTGTTTCTCTCATCTATACGCTGCTGAAATGAGTTTGACTCTCAGATGAATGAAGCTTGTGCTCTAATAATAATAATATATAATAAATAATAATAATAATAATATAATGGACAGAATCTGTTCTTCTTTCAGGATCATAATGATACAGTGACTTATGCTGCCATCAGAGGAGCAGAAGATGAACCGCAGGATGAACTTTATTCTCTGTGAACAAGGACAAGACCTTCACAAATAACATTAATGATATGGATCATGAGCTCATCATATCAGGAGCAGATGGGAAGTTTTCATCTCTCTGGTGTTTGGAGGAATTAACTTAATTCAGATAATTGTTGAATGTACAATCAAACAATTAAAAAGCAAAGTACGGTAATGTTTCCTAAATTTTCAACCCAAAGCAGCAGAAACTTCTCTTTCTTACAAGTCCTCTACTTGAGAATGTTATTTAGGTAACACTTTATAAACTGCACACTAAATGATTCTTTAACCTACTTAATTCAATTATGGACAGTGGTTCCACACAAGCAAATTGTTTTTCATTAACATTAATGGAATTTTTTGAGTCTATGTAAACTTCACGTGTTGTGACAACACAACTGAATGAGGGTGAGTTTATTTAAAATAGTAATGTCCAACCAAATCCATGTAATTGCTTCCCTGTAACTTAAACTGGTTAAGTTTAGTGGACATGCTTTAGTTTATTTAAAACTGGCCAAATAGGTTTCATTCAACCAACACAAGGAGATTTGTTTCAAATCAGTGATTTCTATTTAAAGTAACTCCCTTCAAAGCAGCATTTATTTGTGTGTGATTACCTTGTAGAGACAAAAAAAGACAAGATGTAACAAGTTTTCAAACTGTATTTGTCAGTTTTAAACAGCCTGTTCAGTTATTACATTCAAGAGTCTTTAAACTTGAGCAAATGCTTTTAACAGTCTGATGTAAAAGTAATTTTAGATAATGTTAGAGTCAAAAGACATCTGCACACTCAGAAAGTGAAAATTAACCTGGTAAAAAACCTGGTAAAAGATTTTACAAATTATTTTACAAATTTACACACACAAAAAAAATCCTATATGCAACCAAAATGTCCAGATGGTAGTGTGCTTTTCAGTGCACTTTATTGGATAACTTGCTGCCATCAACATTTGCAGTGCTTTGAAAGTATACCTGAATTCAGGAGGGTAGCTCAAATTCAGTCCATATATTAGTCCCATAAACATGGCTGTTGCATATGGGACACTGCTAAGGTCCTGAAGAACATTTTGCCCCTCTAACACCACTCCAAAATCTGCTAGGCTCTCTTCTATGTCTGCACCTTCCATTCTTATGAAATTAATCCCCATCAAAGTCTTCTGAATCGCCTCTTGTCTGTTGACAACGTCTGTATCCTAGAGAGGATATTTAAAAAAAACAAAAAAACACAGTACTCTTAAATTCCTGTGTATTAACTTTAACAAAGCATTTAACAATATAGTCCCAAATCATTCATGATTACGCACTCTCTCTTCACTTCAATGTCACCAGTCTAAAGATGCAAATAACAACATTAAAACTGAAATTGTCTTTCATTGTAAAAATCTAACTTTATTTACAGTGTCAGCACAGGTCTGATACCTCTAAATTGTTTAGGTGTGACAATCTTTTGTGCATTATTTCCATCCGAATCCTCAACATGGGAGGTTTCCAGTGCTTTTTGGGTGCGATATCTTGCCAAGTTGTAACTGTCTGTTCTCAAAATAGCACAAATTTTGCTTAATATACATTCAATAAATTATTCACATTTTAGGAATGGTTAGCAGTAGTTGATGAGATTAAAATAACATTGGTATTGTTTTGCATTATTTACCTGTGTCAGAAATACTCTGACTGCATATTTTGTGCAGAGTTGTTTATCTGGAATGGCACATTTCTTGACCTTGGTTCCAACATTTGAATTGGGCCAATAGCAAAAAAGGACCTTTCAGACAGAAACAAGAAGGTTTACTTAATGTTTTCTATGTGTATAGTTGACCTTGTTTAATGTTTATCATTTATGTTTTATGAAAAACATTTATGGACTAAAATCCTACCCCATCGATCCACTCTAACCATGAGGATGGTGCCACCTCAACCTCATTTTGCTCAATGAAATTGAGTACTACGTAGCGCAGATAAACCTGTAAGTAAAATTCTGATAAATCTTTTAGTTTACCTTGCAATACACAAATGAAGTGTACACAATTACCTAATAATAGACAATCATTGGCTACTTTCTCTAACCTCATACTTAAATTATGTTTTCCATTGTTGTTTCTTGTTGTACTGGAAAGGTTTTCAAAAGTAAATGGTGCTGGAGAGCAAATCACTAGAAGCTGTAGGAGGCAGGAACTCATGGGCAAATCTTCAGGACCCAGAAACTCAGAGGTGAAGCCGAAGGAGTTCGACACTCAGGGCTGAAGCTGTAGGAGGCAGAGACTCAGGGGGCAAATCTTCAGGACCCAGAAACTCGGGGGTGAAGCCGAAGGAGTTTGACACTCAGGGGTGAAGCTGAAAGATGTAGAGACTCAGGGGGCAAAAGGAATACTTCAAGTATGTATTTTTTTTTTATCAATTTGTCATCCTCTCATCATTTTATTATTTTATTTTTGGTAATTCTATTTTTTTTTTTTTTATTTGTCACACCCTAGAAAGTATGAAGAATGGAGACCACAATTTTGATCCCATGGTTTTCCTCCACAATGAATGCCCTCCTCTGAAGTGATTTTCTTTCTAAGCAAAGCATTTGAGAATGTCTAATGTTAGCCATGTATGTTCCATAGAGACGTGAATCACACGGTGTCATTAGATATGGCTGTAGATTTGTGTACACCCTGCATAACACCATGTTGTCCACTTCTTCTGACACCACCTCGCAACAATGTTCAGGGCTTAACACGAACGCATTGTTTGGGCACTTGAATGACATCACGCTTTCCTTGTTTTCTATCTTGGACTTTGATGAATGGACATTGTAAACCAAAAATGTCTCTCCATACAGCTCCCGTCCTCTCTCCACAAAAAACTTAAGTAGCTGGTTTGCGTAAGGTCCTTGTGACTTTGTTAGCTCTGGGCTCACTAAAATGCAAAGAGCATTTTAGATCAAACTCAAGAAGTGTTCATACAGGTGATCTTGGAGAACTCCCTTTAGGGCGATCTGTCGGAAGCAAACTGTCGGAATTCTGTTGCTTTCCAGCGTTCAATTTCCTTCAGGCCCCTTGGCTTCCTGGCAAAGCAGTCAGGAATGGACTTCTTTAGTGACACCAGCTTCTCACTTACACTGGTCACATCTCCTGATGACATCCGGAAATCTGTTCTACCTCTTGTCCACAAAAGCAGCAACTTTTTCATTACCCCAAGACAGCTTTGGTGCATATAATCAATAGGGAATGATTTTATCATGTCAATCGGGAGGACAGAGAAGGGTGAAATCTGCTCTTCTTGGTGATGTTCAGGTTGCCAGCACTCCCTGAATGATTCATCTGTCCTCATGGTCAGGTTATTTGTCTCAGGATATATCATCTGGCCATCCCAGGATCCCCTCTGGTTGCATCTGTCACACCCATAATATCCAGAAAACTGCTTTACACACTTGACCATTGATTTTGCAGGAGCATCGCAGGTAACACATCTTACTTGGATGTTTAAGCGTCTGCCTCCCCAGGTCAGACCATCCTGGATTAGCTCTGCCGATTCCTGAACCGTGTCATTAACAAAGTTCGGTGTTTTGGGTTTGGATGCCGCAGTGGATATGCACAGGGGGAAAACGCATTCAGGTGACTGGAACAGAGAACTGGCCAGAGAGCTAGGTTTGAACTTTTAAATAATGGTAGCCCATCAATATTTATTGACAGGTCAAGTGACTGCAGATCGTCTGTCACAGCTGCAGGATATCTGGTAAGATGTCTGGAGAGCTGATCTGCTACATTAAATTGAACACTCTCGACACCATCTTTGGTAGTATGTTCATACTGGTTCTTGTTTCCAAAGAGTGTCCTTGCAGTATGGGGGAGTTCTGCATGCCCATGTCTTTTGAGTATGTTTAAGAGAGCATCCACAGCATTATGCTTGACTTGAAATGTACAAGCCCATTCAGAAAGTTCTTCCCTGAGCTTGGGTGTAGGATCTTGTTCACTCTCAGAACTTGACAGGGCTGGATCTGGAAATATTCCAAGAATTTCCTCCTCAAAGTGCTGGTTGTGACTATGACTGTCACTTTCAGCAACTCTGACCATTTCAACTGAACTGTGAGTTTCTTTGTTGGCTGCCTTTTGTGCCCTTGACACTCTAGCCCAGATTTTGTTGTACTGCCTCCTACGCTCTCTGGATGTCATCAAACTACTGTACTGGTGTCTCTGCCAATAATTCAATAAATTTTTTTTTATTTACTTAATTTAATCTGTTTGTTTGTTTTTTCTAAAACTACTAGTATCAACTATATAACTTGATTTGGTACTGAACTTACCTTTTTGGATGACATATTTGGCAGAAGTACAAAGGCTGAGAAAATAGAAATAAACATTAATTAATACATATACATTAAACTATTTAAAACACGATAAATTAAAAAGCTGCTCTTTTCCTCAGATGTACCCCCAACTCACCACCATACTGTTCAAAGTGCTTTTGTTTTTTTTAAAGATTCAGGTGACACTTTACAATAAGGTCTTATTCGTTAATGTATAAATTAACATGAACTAACAATAAACAATACATTTCCGTTCCTCAGATGAGACATTAAACCGAGGTCCTGACTCTCTATGGTCATTAAAATTCCCAGGATGTACTTCAAAAAGAGTAGGGGTGTAACCCCGACATCCTGGCCAAATTTGTCTATTGGCCTCTGACCATCATGGCCTTCTAATCATCCCCATACACTGATTGGCTTCATCACTCGGTCTCCTCTCCACCAATAAGCTGATGTGTGGTGGGCGTTCTGCCGCACTATGGCTGCCATCACATCATCCAGGTGGATGCTGCACATTGGTGGTGTTTGAGGAGATTCACCCTTCAGAGCTATATAAATGTAATAATTACTATTATTATTTGTTACACTATTTATAAATCTTTGTTATAAAATACATATTTTGATTTTAGATAATGTATGAGTAAATGTTAAAACTAAGATTAATAAATGCTTTATTAAAGATTAATAAATGTTTTAAAAGTATTGTTCATTCTGGTGTTACCCATATTTTTATAACATTAAGTTGGGTGTTTACTTAATGTGGTAAAATCTTATCATGTTTATAATAAACTTAATAAGTGTTATTTTTTTGTGACATAAAGCATATAAAACTAAATTCTTAACAAGTGGATTCATTTTTAAGTAAACAATTTATAAATTGTTCCTAGTTAGAATTTTTCATGTTTAAATGTATCATTGAAATATACATTTTAATTGAATTAATTTAAATTTTAATGTATACATGTTAAGATAATTCCAAAAAGATCTGTATTATTTATACATAAATCAGACTGAATCAATGGTCTGCACAGTCTGCACCCAGCTGTGACCTTGGGAATAAGTTCCTTAAACCCTCTTGGTCTGAGGCTGATTTGGGCTTGGAGAAGTTTTGACATGCCCTGACATTTGTGCTTTTTTCATTTGTTCATAAACATATAAATGACAAAAGTGTCATTACCTGTATTCAGCACAAATAGGCTACAATAATATGTGAGGAACATGTATGTACATGTTTGTGTTTTTTGAAGGAATAACATTTATTGCGTTATTGAAAAAAACAAAAAACTTAAGTCACTGAAATAAGGCCAAAAAAAGTATAGTAAATCGTGTTCACAGACTTTGGGTATTGGAGGTTGTAACTAGAGTTTTTGCTTCAAAATTATGTAAAAAAAATTATGCTGCCTACTCCTTCATATAAAACATAATTGTTTAGTTTTTGTAAGACACTTTTTGCCAAGAAACACAGTATGCGAGGAGTGTGAATCACCACTGAAAATGGGCCATCTCTCCTGAGAAGACAAAAGAATTGGATATATGAGCTGAAATGACTTGCATATTAATGAGGCATTTCAGTAAGGTAGGCTGTGAAAAAACCCTTCTGTGATGTCTCAGCTCATTATGATATAAACATACAGAAAAATATTATTACAATATAAAGTATGATTTTATATTATACTTTAAAATATAATGTATTTCTGTGATGCAAAGAGTCTGAATATAGGCTTTTAGTTTAAAAGCATGCACATTTGGAGAAATATTGGATTCTCATATGCTTATGTCAATTTCTTATATTATATTTATATTATATATAGAATATTAGTTATATTTATTATATTCATGTCATTACTATAAGCGCTGGTGTTTTTCAATCATCCTTGAAGTCGGAGGGAGCTAGTGCATTTTTAGTCCACAAATTCATCTAAAAGAAGAAGAGGCTATTCCATGAATGGAGTTTCCAATTCATACAGCAGCAGGAGGCGCTAAAGAAAAAAACTGCATCTAAAATTCATCATAGAAGAAAAGTAAACAGGACTAACTGCATGTCTTCTAGAGATCGCTAAACCATGACTTTTACATCCAGATAACACTTTTCAAGACAATAAATACACTTTGAGACATGAATGCATGTATGCCTCTGAATTTGCGTCTGAATAGCGCTGGCTCCGGGGTGTGGCCGCATTAGCGGTAAGAGCTGAATCACGGATTTCTGACATGCTCTCTTTTCATACAGATTACATACACAGAAGGTTTGTTTTCGATTGACTTACATGATTTAAAACCTGACATCTTAACGTTTTTTTAGACATAGTTAAATTTTTCTGGATTAGTATTCACAAGTTACAGTTCATTTTCTGAGAACTATCAGATTGGACTTCGTTCAGAGGGAGAGGAGAGATCACGCATCATGTTAGTTTTCTTTATTTTACAAAAAGCACAACTTTTGTTTTTACTTTGAGTGTATATAAATAAAAGAAGATATTCTATAGTTTCAATTGATATATACTTATGTCTCTATGACAAAATGACGGAGTATTTTAAGTCTGTTTTGCTGCAATGTGAAAAAAAACCTGCAAAACGCGCCTGGCGCGTTTTTCAGACCTCAGAGTGTTAAGTGACAAACACAGGAGGTAAATTATTATTGCGATTTGGCCCCAACGCTACTTGCACTGGCGCATCAATTGTTTTTATGGTCTGCTTAAATAACTATTTTTCAGTGTGTTTGCACCATAAATTGTAAAAAAAAAAAAAAAAAAAAAATTGGAATGATTTGCACAGCATTCACCCTATTTTACAGTCTATGGTTCAGCCTTAGAGGCCTAACTTTGATTGAACTCCAATACAATAGGTGGCACATGCATATAGTGTGCTTGCCTGACACCAGTAAACCCACAGTGAACAGGAAGTTGGGCCATATCCGCCTATGATATGCACACAAGCTCGTCGGCAGACGGAAGACTGCGGGTACAGAAACCCCTTTAAAAGTTAAGAGAGGAGTAAGGTAAGTGAATGGTGTCCAGGGTAGGGTTGCACCAGCCGTGGCAAGTTCTTTCTTAAATTGGACATTTTTTGACATGCAAAACACGGAACAATGCAAAAAGCAGATTAGCATTAACATTAAGTCAAATCGTTATCACCTGATATAAGAATAAGGTTGGTAAACTCAAGTGTAATAATAATGAATGAAATAAGACAACTGTGAATGTTTTGAAATTTCTTTTAAGTATACAAACTCATCAGTAAATATGTTTGGTCTCAGGTTGAAATGCTGTGTCCAGTGGGCTCACTGGCATAGCCTGCACAGATCAGCGACTCTGGAATGTGGGGATCCAAAGGAACCTCTGCCCGAAGAGGTTAATGGACATCACCTTTTCCTACCACCGAGCTGCTGATTGTGCTGCTGAGACCAGAGGAAATACCCAACAATCAACCTCTGCCTCCCACTCCTTCATTTCACACCCAGTATGAGCTGAGAGAGGGTCTCAAGCATCTTCGACTGACTGTGGTCAAGCCTTCTGCACAAATGTCTGAGTGCTGTGCAGGGACAGGAGCCAGAACAGCCTGCATCCTCACCACATGCTGACCATAATGGCACCAACATCTGCCAGAGGTGCATGTTGTTTTATGACAGTTTTGTGGCCATTGGTCCCAACAAATGTACAGCACGGTTAGACGGTCGTAAGGTTAGAATCATTGCTGCAAAGAAGGTCCCCATCAGAGGCAACTCTCAAACCTTTATCAGAGAGCACCTCTACCCCAGGTTCCATGGGAATGCGGCAACTCACCATGGCTTAGAAAGTGAGATATCTGCCTTACTTTGGCTAGAGCGTGTGGGTTTAAAGTCAGCCACAGAGGCACAGTCGTGTGTGCAAGCGAGCCCTGACTGTCAGCCAGTCCCGATGGAGTTTTGAACTCAGAGGAACTGCTGGAGATCAAATGCCCTCTCCTTAAGAGTGCTAAGTCTCTGGAGGGCCTGTACAGAAGTCAGAGGTATGATGTGAAGATGGTAGAGGGGACACCTCATCTGCAGCCAAATGGTCCACGGGGCGTATATGTGCAAGTGCAGCTTGGCTGAAGGCCTGTAAGCTGCTCATCTGGATTCCTTCACAGCAAGTTCTGCTACACGTCCCATACAATGAGCAATTCTGTGTCGGATGAGTTCCAGGCAGCTGCCTGTTGCTTTCCACAAGATACTTGCAGCTTTGTAAGTAAGCAGGAATGAGAATAATTAGGGTTAAGGATAGGATATTATCTAATTGGGGTGGGATGTAAAGGGTGTATTGAAGACTGGAACTATTTTAAATCAGTTGTGTTAAACAAGATAACTGTACGACTACAGCACACCATGGTCGTGGATCAACGTCACCACCACCAAGCTTCCTCAAACTTTATTTAAAAAAAACAATTTTATTTAAAACGTACTCTCTGATTATGATCTGTGCTGTGTATGAATACTTATCCACTTTTTTCATGAGAATGCTGTCCAAATGTCTTTTTTGTCATGATGACGTCTAAAGTCCCCGCCACACTTGTTAGCAACCGCCGTTTTTAAAAACAATAAAGGTTTAAAAAATCACAAGCAGGATATACTGGTGTGTTTTATGTCATAGATAAAAAGGTGAAAATATTTAGAGGCTTTTTTAACCACAGACCTTATTTCAAGGCAATTTAGCAAAAACCCATTCAAAAAAACCCATTGACTTTAGGGCAATGGAACCGGAAGTCCTAAAATGCTATTTCGCTTTCGGGTTTTGGCCTACAAAAAGTGATGTCATACCTGCACTACTCTATAGTCCTTTATATTGGTGCCAGGTCAAACAAATTTTTGAATGTTGTGTAATATTTGATCCAGCCTTTTGGAAATTCTCCTCGACTTTGAAATGACATTAAAAAAATGTAAACCATCTCAGGTTACATATGTAACCATGGTTCCCTGAGAACAGAGAATGAGACTCTGCATTTCAGAACACTATGGGGAACGTCACACATGAATCGATGTCTGAAAGCCAAGTATCAAACCACTCCAATTCTATTGGCCAGCAACAGCCTATGACATCATCATAGCGCGACCCGGAAGTATATAAGGAGCGCCTAGAGAATCAGTTAGTATCTTATTGTCTTGAGGGACTGTTCAGCAGGCAGCCCCGAAGCATGGCAGGGCAACGCAGAGTCTTGTTCCCTGCGCTCAGGGAACCATGGTTACATACATAACCTGAGATGTTCCCTTTTGAAAGGGAACTCAACTCTGCATTTCAGAATGCTAAGGGAACGATATACCCACACCGCCATGCTTAAGGAAAGTACATGCCATAAGATGGCTAGACAAACATCAAGCAGTTTCGAAAGAAACACCAGATAGCAACTCACCCTCGGGTCACACAAAGGATGTCAATGACAGCATTCCCTACAGCCAACAGCCCAAGCTAAACCTCAAAGAGGCCTTCTATAGAAAGCCTACCAAAGCTGCTCCAAGGCTTCTGGGACCAAATCTTCAGAGGAAAGAAGGTCCCTTTAAGGCAATGTGGCCCTCGAACCGAAAGGAACCACTAGAAGGGGGAACGTAGTCACTCCAGTGCCACCAGGGAGGCCAACATGGTCTGACAGAAGACAAACTTGGCCTTGGCCAACCCTGTCTGAATACAGAATCTCAACAACGCATTCTTCAGAGAAGACAGCAAGTAAGAGTGACTGCAAAAAGGCAGTAAGCAACTCAAACCCATGCGTAGAGACAGGCATCCTGGAGAGCAGAACTCAGCTGAATGCTATGAACCCTCTTAATGAGGGGAGTATAATCTGCTCAATCCTAGGATCTACTCAGCGCTTGATTATTTGCACTGAGGAGGCTGTGCACTGAGAAACCTGCTACAGGGGAGCACAAACCAGCCTGGTGCTGATCCTCAATAGGAGGCCTCATGGAAGCCTTCAACCAATGATCAGCTTAGGGAGCTAAGCACTATACAAGACAACCCTAGCAGGGGAGTACAAAGCTCAACCTAACAGATAGACCATACTGTATGCACATAATCATGGAGGCCAGAGAGGGGCCTACAACATGACAATAGTTCTGTGTGGAATAGAAACTCATACATGTTATTCTGCTTAAGTCACAACCCCAGAAGTGGGAGTGGGAAAAATCCAAGGGCGGCCTGTCAAGGCCACTCACCTTGAACACCAATCTTGCTGGGAGCAAGAAACAACCACACAACAGCAACAGCAGATAAGACTGTAAAGTGCCCACATAACAGTCCTCCTAATACAATCCAACAAGCAGTGTACTCAGTAAAAGCACCTTTTACTCGGAGGCTAAAAAGTTAGCACCGTAAGCCAAACTTGAATGTTAATTCAAGGGGCTCAGGGGAAAGACAAATTCATAGCATGAATCAAGTTCTAGAGAGTGGGTCCTAGCATTTTTTTTCACTGCATACAGTTATCTACGCAAAGATAAGGGCCAACCACCTGAGACCACAGCATCAAGGAGGCCTTAGCTGCTAACCTCATCCATTGCACCTACACAATAAACAAGGGGAAATGGGCATAAGGCCTAACAACTGCCTCAGGAGGAGACCAGAACTAGGAACTATACAACCTACCAAGTGATAATAATACAAAGAGTGATTTATAATAATAAACACCTAAACCTAGTCCTAGCCTGGGCCGCTAAGATGCAGGCCTACAGGGCCACACAAAGCATAGCAATGCCTGGGCTTCACCTCTGAATTCCACTGAATAAGAGGAAATAAAGTGAAGATCAACAAGCAAACAATGTCAGGCGGCCAATTAAGGCCGACACTAGACATAAATATTAACTGAACTGACGAGTGCTAACTCAAACTTCAGTTTGCCCAAAAAACCCTTACTTTTTCCGACTACATACTCAGGAAAAACTGTACAGGAACACAAGGTCAACATATTTAGAAACATAAATATAGACCCAGCTTACCTTCCTGCGGCTCGAAGACCGAAGACTCCTCTTTTCCTTTTCTTTCACAAAGGAGGATGAAATCTAGGGTTCTTTGAAGCCTAAAAGAGCCTCTTTTATTATCAAGCCAGAAGGCGGGCCCTTAAAAAAATATTCATCAAGGGCCCAGCCATCAGCCTGACTGTTTAAGAAGTGCCTGAGTATGTTAAATGAATCAAAACCCAGGAGGCGGAGGAAGAAGTGGCGAGGGCAGGTGTAAAGTCGCCCTCACAATGAGAGGTAATCTATTACAGATGGTGCTGGCATCTGCGACTGATCACCTCTCTTAAAACCTGCTTCTTCCTCTTCGAGTCCTGCCGTCTCTGTGATTTGCTCCGAGAAGGAGGAGGCACCCGAGGTGGAAGAAGAAGAGGAGAGGGCAGATGGGGGAAAATGCAGTTGGGGGACTGATCACAAACGCCGCTGGTCATCCATCTCAATCTCGCATCATCCCCCTCCCGTCTGTCTGGGCCCAGATTCAGATCTGAACGGCTAGGGTTTTTCCATGCCCTCCCGATCTCAAAAATGGAGATCAGGAAGGAATGGAAGGCTCACTGGAGCTACAGAGCTATTTACAGAAAGGAACCGCTCGTCGAGCCGTCCGTGTGCGGCCCCTTTCGTAACGCGCCCCCAAGGCAGCTGAATGTGCCCCCCAATGTGCCCCCAAGCACATTCTTTGGTTTTGTTTCTCTTTCTTATTTAATTTAACCCTGTTACTGTCTCCCAACCCTAGACTGGGAGAGCTTGTAACAAGTGGGGGCTTATCTGTCCATTAATTGGCTGGTGGTAAGTACTCTTTTTCTCTAAATATTGTTTGACCTGTTTTCGACTGTAGGTGTGGAGGAAAGAATTGTAAGTATTTGTAGCTGTGGTATTTATTTTGGAGTTTGATTTTACCGCATTTACTCTTTCTCCTACAATTGAAGCCTTTAATCGTTGTGATAGTAGAATTCTTTGATATTTCTGTTAAGAAAGAGGTCACAAAGCAAGTACTTAAGGATGACTTGTTTGAGAAATTAGTAAATGCGGGTATTTTGCCTAGAGAGTCGGAGGAAGGTGTTGAGGTTCAGTCTGAAGCATCATTTGAGGCTGAAGATGCGAATCCCAACTCTGACTCTGTTTATGTCTCAAGATCCAAAGATTGTGTTGAAGTTAAAGGAATTGGATCTTTTGATTAAAAAACAGGATTGTGAGGTGGAAATGACAAGCTTAGAGTAGTGGAGAGGCAGGCTGATAGAGATATCCAGTTACATAAATTGGATTTGGAAGCACAGCATTTGACTGTAAAGCCAGTTCCAATCACGTACTAGACCTATGTCGGTCACCCTTAATTACTGCTGGGTAGTACAGACACTGAGGATTTTTCGCATGCACCCTCTTGTGATAGTTTCAAGTATTGTGCTCCATTCAGAGAGACAGAAGTCGACTCTTACTTTGTTGCATTCAAATGCGTTGCTAATAAATTAAGGTGGCCGAAGATATGTGGGCTTTATAGTCCAGTGTAGCCTTACAGGAAAAGCCCAGGAAGTTTGCTCATCTCTACCTATAGAAAGTTCTCTTGACTATGACATGGTCAAGTCTGCAGTGTTACTAGCGTACAAACTTCCCTGAGGCCTATCGTTACCAGAAGTGGTTTCTTTTTTTCTTTCTAACATTGTTTTGTTAACTAAAAGGTATTGTATTTCTTATATTAAATAAATTTTATGTTAAAGAAAGCTGTAGAGAGGGGGTGCCACTTTTTTTTGTAATGTTTATGCTTGTTTTTGGTTAGCCAGGGAGTGGAGGGAATCCTATGTTGTTTTATTTCTTTTACCTGCATAGGTCATTTAGTTTTCATCTAACAGTTAGTAATTCTTTTGTTTGTTGTTTTGGCTAGCCCCTCTCCTGAAGACTGTTTTGCTATCATTTTCCCTGCATAAATATTTTTTTTTATATATAAATAAGTGGCTCATTCACATTTCTGGGGCAGAGGACTGAAGGCAACCCTCCATGTTCTTTGGTTTTGTTTCTCTTTCTAATTTAATTAATCTTGTTTACTGTCTCCAACCATAGACTAGGAGAGCTTGTAACACTACAAATATAAAACACAACCCTGACTCTTTTTGTTAAATGTCAGTTTTAATGGTCAATAATAGCCATTATGAAAGTATAAGCAGCTACAATAAAGCAAATGATTCAGTCAAACATACAAAGTCAGTGCTCAAGTAGGCCACAACATTAAACTATAATGCCTAACTATATAAAGTTATAAGATTTCACTTTTAGTTCAAATTATAGATTCATGAGACCAAACATCACCTGTTAGAATTACAAAAGATTAATTATATCTCATGTTTAACCACTACAGAAACATCAGAACCAGTGGCAAATGTCAGAAGTATTAGCCGAGGTTAGGCTGTTCTCGGTGGGGTACATGAGCACCCAAACTCCAAATAGGCATTACTTTTAAAAAATAAACCACAAATTTGAGCTTTAAACCAGTATATTCTTACCTGAAAAACTCTTTAAACTACATATGACATAATAACGTACTCGGTTACTAACGTAACCTCGGTTCCCTGAGATACGGAACGAGTACTGCGTATGGGGAAAGGTCTCCTTTTTCCCCGTTACTGAAGCCTTTTTCAATAACGCAGTGTAACTGCATCGTCATTGGTTCACTCATAGACAAGTTGTTGAACCAATGACGGCGCGGCATAGCTGCGCAACCTATGGCGACAGAGCGCGCGAATATTCCCGCCGAAATGGGCGGGGTTTAGGGCTATATAAGCGGGCGTTTCGCCATAGGATTTCAGGTCATTCGACTGAAGCGACGACACTGAGGCCGCAGCCTTGTGGCACGGCATGTAACGCAGTACTCGTTCCGTATCTCAGGGAACCGAGGTTACGTTAGTAACCGAGTACGTTCCCTTTCGATACTTTACTCGTACTGCGTATGGGGAACGAATTCAACCGCGCCGTGCCACAGCAGGGAACGACTGGACTTGTCTTGGGCACCGTGAGGGAACCCTCGTTACACTACAAAAAGGGAGTTAACTCCCAGAGTGGCATGAAGCGGAGCTCGATAGAGGCCGCTGGATCATACCGAGAGGACCCGAGCTTGTAAGGTCGGGACGTCCAAATGATAAAATCTGACAAAAGTGGACGGTGAGGACCAGCCGCCGCCTCACAGATGTCTTTAATCGAAACTCCACTAGACCAGGCCCAAGAGGAAGCCATTCCTCTAGTAGAGTGAGCTCTAACTCCTATGGGGCAGTCGAGGCCCATAGAGGAGTAACAAAGAGCAATAGCGTCGACTATCCAACGCGAAAGACGTTGCTTTGAGACCGAAGACCCCTTGGTGCGGCCACCAAAGCAGATAAAGAGTTGATCAGATTGCCGAAAAGGTTGTGATCGATCAACGTAGGTCCTTAATGCCCTGACAGGGCAGAGTAGTTCCAGCTCTCGCTCATCCGACGAGGGAGGAAGCGCTGAGAGGGAAATAACCTGTGCTCTGAATGGAGTCGAGAGCACCTTAGGGACGTAGCCATGCCTTTTTCAAAACGACTTTGGAGTCGTTGGGCCCGAACTTAAGGCATGCAGGGCTCACGGAGAGGGCCTGCAAGTCACCAACTCGCTTAACCGATGCTAGTGCAAGTAGCAGAGCGGTTTTGAGCGTCAGGGCCTGAGGTCAGCTGAACGCAGTGGCTCAAAGGGAGGCCCTTTAAGAGCTCTGAGGACCAAAGAGAGGTCCCAGGTGGGAACAGTGAGAGGACGAGGAGGATTTAATCGCCTAGAACCTCTCAAGAAACGCACCACGAGGTTGTTTCGTCCCACTGACTGGCCAGCAATAGGAGCGTGAAACGCTGCAATGGCTGCTACGTAAACTTTGAGCGTTGAAGGGGTGCGACCCAGATTCAAACGCTCCTGGAGAAAAGACAGTATCGGAGAAACGTCACACTCCACTGGGTCTATGTTGCGTGTAGAACACCAGTCAACAAAGACCGACCATTTCTGGGCGTAGAGGCGTCTCATGGACGGAGCTCTCACCTGAGAAATGGTATTCAGCACGTCCCCGGGGAGGTTAGCAGGCTCCCGTCGAGGGACCAGAGGTGCAGAGCCCAGAGTTCTGGCTGGGGATGCCAAATCGTCCTGTTCGCCTGAGAGAGGAGGTCCCGTCTCGGGGGATCGGCCACGGAGCTTTTGTGGAAAGCCTGAACAGCTCTGAGGACCAAACTTGGCTCCTCCAGAGCGGGGCCACCAGGAGGACTCTGTGCTTGTCTTCCCTGATTCGTCTGATGACCTGTGGGATCAGAGCGATCGGGGGGAAAGCGTAAAGGAGGGTGCTGGGCCAGATATGGGCCAGCGCATCTTCCTCCTTCGAGAAATAAATTGGGCAGTGAGAGTTGCCTTCTGAAGCGAAGAGGTCTACCTCTGCCTTTCCGAAGAACTCCCAGATCATGAGAACCGTCTGGGGGTGGAGCATCCACTCGTCTGAGGGGACATTGCTCCGAGATAGCATGTCTGCTCCCAAGTTTGTTCTCCCGGGTATGTGAGTCGCCCTGAGCGACTGAAACCTCGGTGATGCCCATTCCAGAAGACGCTTCGCCAGAGCGCATAAGTGGCTGGATGAAAGACCGCCCTGGTGATTTATGTATGACACCACTGTCATGCTGTCCGACTGGACTAAGACGTGGCGCCC
The DNA here is from genome assembly GCA_028476615.1 of Culter alburnus. Lineage (NCBI taxonomy): Eukaryota > Metazoa > Chordata > Actinopteri > Cypriniformes > Xenocyprididae > Culter > Culter alburnus. The sequence continues at coordinate 162,127 of JAOTNS010000534.1, forward strand.
TGTCAGGTGTGCCTGGAACGCATGAAGGGCTCGAATCACTGCCAACATCTCGAGGCAGTTGATGTGCAGATGGCATTCCTCGTGAGACCACGAGCCGAAGGCCGGTCTGCCCTCGCAAAGAGCGCCCCAACCTGTGTTGGACGCATCAATTGAGAGCACCGTCCTTCTGGACACCACCTGTAGGGGTACCCCTTGGCTGAACCATACAGGGTTCATCCAGGGTTTCAGAGCTGCCAAACAGGCCTGATTGACCCTGAGACCCTGAGACGCCTGGCGGCAGGGTCCCGAGGAGGGACCCGGAACTTCAACCAGTACTGCAGAGGCCGCATCCGAAGAAGGCCGAGCTGCAGAACCGGGGAGGCGGAAGCCATCAGCCCTAACATCCTCTGGAAAAACTTCAGAGGGAAATAGGCTCTGTTCCTGACCGATGCCGCGAGCTGCTGAATGGCCAGAGCGCGCTCTGGAGAGACTACAGCCGTCATACGGACTGAGTCGAAAAACCGCACCCAGGAACGTTATACGCTGGCTGGGGAGCAGTGAGCTCTTGGCAAAGTTGACCCTGAGACCCAGGCACTCCAAGTGGCTGAGTAACACGGATCTGTGATGCTCCAGCTCGGCTCGTGACTGGGCTAGGATGAGCCAGTCATCGAGATAATTGAGAACCCGGATTCCCATCTGTCTCAGCGGGGAAAGCGCCGCGTTCATGCACTTGGTAAAAGTGCAAGGAGCTAGGGACAGTCCGAATGGAAGGACCGTATATTGGTAAGCCACACCCTCGAACGCGAATCTCAAGAATCGCCTGTGATGGGGGGCTATCTGGATGTGAAAGTATGCATCTTTCAGGTCCAGCGAGCAGAACCAGTCCCCGGGGCAAACCTGCGCGAGGATCTGCTTCAGCGTTAGCATCTTGAACTTCCGTCTCATGAGGAGAGGTTCAAGAGCCTGAGATCTAAGATGGTCTGAGACCGCCATCTTTTTTTGGGAACTAGAAAATAACGGCTGTAGAACCCCGAATTGCTCTCTGAGGGGGAGACTATTTCTATAGCTCCTTTCCTCAGAAGAGACGTGACTTCGGCTCGGAGGACATGAACATCATCCATGTTGACTGAAGTCTGAAGCACTCCGCTGAAGCGCAGGGGCCTTCGGGCGAACTGAAGCGAGTAGCCTCGACTTATGGTTCCCAGAACCCAGCTTGACACTCCGGGGATGGCCCGCCAGGCCTCGGCCCGCGTGACAAGGGGCTGAATGGTATCGGGTGACGGGCCGCCAATCGGGGGGCCCGTGCACCGGAGAGAGTGGAAGAGGAACTTCGCTCTTTCTTAGAGAAGGTAGAATATTCATAGTGTTCGCCATAAGAATGGCGTTTTGCATGGACGCAGCACTGGGCCCAGTTAGCACAACACTGAACATATCTCCCACGCCCGGAGCTGAACGAGGCGGAGGGGGGGTGGAACGGAAGAGCTTTTGGGGTGGTCCGGCCGTGGCGAGACTTTGCCCCATCCTCTTTCCTTCCTGAAACATCAAGAGGGCTTAGGAGGTGTCGGGTCCAGCGTAATCTAAGGCCGGGGTCCCTGACGTTGCCTCGGGAAGGAGGAGCGCTTACGATGGCGCTGTTCCTTGGGTGGTGCTGCCTGAGAGGTAGAGGGGGCAGGTTTGTTCTGCTGAGCCGGTGCAGACTTGGGGCGGCTGGAAGCAGACGTGCAGCTAGAGCGTTTAGGCAGGAAGTGTCGCATAGCCTGAGACGACTTGTGTGCTGCAGTAAAACTAAAGCCCTCTACTGCTGACCCGAAGAGACCAGAAGGAGAGACCGGGCATCCAAAAAGGCCGTCTTGTCCATCTCCTTAATCTCGTCAGGTTGAGCCACAAATGGCGCTCAAGCACGACCAGGCTGGCCATGGATCGTCCAATGGCCTGAGCTGTGGCCTTTGTGGCACGCAGGGCTAAGTCAGTGGCGCTGCGGAGGTCACGGAAGGCAGGTGCATCGATGCCGGACTCATCCAGAGAACGGAGGAGCTTCGCTTGAAACACCTGGAGAATAGCCATGGTGTGCAGCGCTGAGGCAGCCTGGCCCGCGGACGTATATGCTCTGCCAGCCAGGGCAGAAGTGGTCCTGCAGGGCTTGGATGGAAGGGCCCTCTTAGTTTTCCAACCCACAGCCGTGGGGGGACAGAGGTGAGCCGCCACTGCTTCGTCCAGGGGCGGTAGATGCTCGTAACCCTTCTCTTCAGAGGCATCCACAGAGGTGAAAGCTGAAAAATGCGTAGTACATAGGCGGGCAGAATATGGTGTGCGCCACGACTTCGTCAGCTCGTTGTGAACCTCTGGGAAAAACGGTGCGGCGCGTTGATGAGGGGCCTGGCGGGAACCCGGCAGGAACCACTCATCGAGCCTGCTCCGTGATGGCTCCTCTGGCGGAGCCCATTCGAGGTCCAAAACCTCTACCGCTTTCGAGAGGATGCGGAAGAGCTCGGCATCCATACCCGGCTTGCAGTCAATGGGCTCCAGCGAGGAAAGGTGGGCGGGGTCAGAATCACCGGCCCAACCTTCGGTTTCAGAGGCCGCGAGAGACATGAAGTCATCAAGCGGCTCGTCCTCAGAACCGCAAAAAGAGATGAGGTCGCTGGCATCTGCCGAGGGACGCAGCTCAGGGCGGGAGAACAGGACGGGGGACTGCTCTCTCGGGGGAGAGGATGAGGCACGCGGGGAAGCTGGCGTGACGTCATCCAACTCCGTGCACTGGGCCGCTCTGCCCCGCTGTCTCTTCCGCTGTTGGAAAGCTCTTTTAGAGCGGCAATAAACCGGGGGAAAATCGCTCTTTTAGGCGCGCCGGATGGCGGCAGGAGACGGGCTGGCAGGCGGCCGGAAGCGGGAGGCTCGAGACGCTTCTTCCTCGGCGAGCTCAGCAGTCCGCTGCGGGAGCCTCTTCGACGGCGGCGAGAGCTTCTTTCCAGGCGAGCTTCAGCCAGAGATCAGCAAGGAGCGATGTGAAGTCGTCGCTGAAGGAGAGAGAACTGAAATCCTATGGCGAAACGCCCGCTTATATAGCCCTAAACCCCGCCCATTTCGGCGGGAATATTCGCACGCTCTGTCGCCATAGGTCGCGCAGCTATGCCGCGCCGTCATTGGTTCAACAACTTGTCTATGAGTGAACCAATGACGATGCAGTTACACTGCGTTATTGAAAAAGGCTTCAGTAACGGGGAAAAAGGAGACCTTTCCCCATACGCAGTACGAGTGAAGTATTGAAAGGGAACTGTAGTATGTAGTATATTATTAGTACTATTGATGCTTGCTGGTTAGTGTGCGATGCACATCTGTTTTTTAGATCATATGTAAGTAGCCATAGCAACTTGCTCTCTGAACATAACCTACTCCGGAGCAGGTTATGTTCAAGGGTTAGTTAGCTTAAGAGGAATTCAGATGCGTATTATATTATCAATATGGTTATATTAATGTATCTAAATTTGTTATATAGTTACAGTTATATACACAATGTTACATTATATAATATATAAATGTTTATTCAATTCTAATATATGAATTTATTTTATTGTCATCTCACACATGGATCTGCTTTTTATCCTTTATAACAGGACATTTTATATGTTATTTCTATAATAAAATACATATCATATATGTGATATCTTATTAAATAATTAACATCAAACAAACAATATTAAGATTAAAAATTATTGCACAACCACCCAATAGGTGGTGATGTGCACCAAGTAGGTTATGTAAATCGCGATTAAACAAAAGAAAAAGAATGAAGTAGAATGGCGTGCTTTTTCTTAGCGTCTGTTTCCATGGTGAATCATTGATTCGTCGCTCTGTTGAGAATGTCTTGTGTGTTAACCGGGAACATACTCTGGGTTGGCTGAACTTATTCCCGGACACATTTTTGGAACAAGCATACCTCGAGTAAGCAAGGTTTGGGTTAATCAACCGAGAGTTCAGGGTATATGTGACAGTAATTTAACCCTGCTTTCTGGAATACACCCCAGATCTGCCCAAATCAAAAATAAATCAGTTACCGTGTTTGTTTTTATATAGGTTTAAAGTCCAGACATCAAACTGTAGTGTCTGCATCAAATGAAATGTACAAAAGTGATTTTACATAGAAAACCCACTAAATGAAATGTGTCTGTTTAATGTTTCAAATTACTTTCGTGAAAACAAAATGTTTTAATGTGTCATCATCATTTAGTCTAACAGATATAGTAATGCAAAAAGGAAATAGTTATTTTGACCTGTACTTAATAAAAAAATATATATAAAAAAGAGATCATACTAAATTTCATTATATTTTAAATGATTAAATACTTCTTGCTGACAAATGGGTGAAACCTGGTGGTTTGAAGGAAAGTGTATAAAGATTTAAAATGACAATTAAAGAGTATATTGGGCTGCACTGTGATCCTTCAATACAGTGTTTGAATGAAGTGATTCTCCTTCTAAATATACTTGAAATATGCTTTTCCCCCCCTATATTAACCCCTTTTTGTATTTCACCCATAAACTACATGCATTCAGAATTTATATCAGTCTATCGTAAAGCAACTGATGCTAATTCAGAACTTTATTCTGTTTCTCCATTAAATAATGACAGATATCTAGAAAAATAGTAAAGAAGCAAAAACAGTTAAAAGCACAAAGACAAAAATTTGTTCATATTTGAGGTCCTCTCAGTCTGTTGACAGCAATGAAATGAGCTTTAAGTGTCAATTTACAGCAGATCTGAAGACATCAGCATAATAAATGAGGTGAAAACAGGAACTATTGACATGAAATAAAGAGTGTTTTCAGCAGTTTCTCTGTTAATATTGATGATCCTCAGACTATCAACACTCATTCAACAAGACATTCAGATCATCTCACTTTATTATGAGTGTTTGCTGTTAGAAATGATTTTTGGAGTCACAATGTATGAGAAAATCCTATAAACTATAAATCGCATGTCAAATTTGACTGAGAATTACCCCCAAAAGATCATCTAAGAGACAAAAAGTAGCTTTAAATATTTTATTTGATTCAACATGAGGGTGAGTAAATGATAATTATTAATTATTATTATAGAAATATGATTTATTTATTGACGTTATACTCTAAAAAAGAATTTAAAACTGCCAGTAGGTGGAAGTAAATGTATTAATGAGTGAGTTATTGAGTCCTTCGTTCATTCGATTCGTTCAAACGGCTGATTCATTCAGGAATGAAGTAAATGGCTCTCTTTATGAGTGCACCACTAAATCATTGATTCACCCGATTTCATTCAGAAACAAAACCAAACACCGTTTAATAACAACATCATACTAAATTAAAAGCAAAACATTTATAATAGTTTTAGATGAATGACCATATTAATAAAAAATAAAAACATGTTCCAGAATGTGATAAAGTAGTCCCTTATGTATTGATGTCCATAAAGTGAATGAAAGCTTTACAAAAACTGCAATAGTTAAAGTAGAAATCTAAAATCTCAGAGTTTTTCTCTAAGTGAGATCTTTCCAGCAGGATTTGTGAGTCTGAGATGGGGAGAGTTTTCAGTTTCTGCACATAAAACTGTTACATGTTAAAAATCGAATTACTTTATTACAATGAATGTTATCATAAAATCAAACCATGTTTCATGGTTATAGTTAATTCATAGTTATTTAGCAGCAGTGGTTGATGAAGATGAGTGTCATTACTGTTTGTTTTCGTATTATGGTTTTTTTATCCATGTCATGTTGAGAGAAATAACAGTATTGTCTTTCATTAAAGCAGTTTAAAGGATTTTGTCATATATCGTGACTCCAGTTTCTAACAGCAAACACTCAGAATAAAGTGAGATGATCTGCTAATGTTGATCTGCTAATGTCTTGAATGTCTTGTTGAATGAGTGTTGATAGTCTGAGGATCATCAATATTAACAGAGAAACTGCTGAAAACACTCTTTATTTCATGTCAATAGTTCCTGTTTTCACCTCATTTATTATGCTGATGTCTTCAGATCTGCTGTAAATTGACACTTAAAGCTCTTTTCATTGCTGTCAACAGACTGAGGTGATTTCTTGGTTACAGATATGTACAATTATTTTTGTCTTTGTGCTTTTAACTGTTTTTCTTACCATTATCCATATTTGGTATAATTTTGTTACATTATATTCTGTTATCATTTATATATATAAAACAAACCCTGTAACTGATATTTTTTTATTTTGGCAGATCAGCTCCTCCCACACTGGGATTCATCATCAGTGAAGCTCCTCCCACTGGAATGCATCAATAAATGCTGGGATTTTCCCATTAAAGAAGCATCACAAAGAGCTGAAACCAGTAAAGACTGAGTTTATTAAAGAGGACAGTGAGAACACGAGTGATCCAGAACCCTGCAGAATGAAACACACTGAAGATACTGAAGAACAAAGAGGTTGGTGTTTATTCTTCATTCATTCATGATGCTGAACAACATTCATGTTAGAAAGATTCAACAACACATTTAGATATGCAGTTAATATTCAACAAATGGTCAGTAAAGTGAGATTTGAAAAATGTTCATATTGATTGTCAACATCAGGTCAAAATACATTATATCTGGTTCAAAATTTGCAACAATGTGACCAAAATTTTTGACATGTTTAAAAAAAAATAAAAAATAGTAATATCAGTAAACACCAAACTGTATCAAGCAAATTCACTTTCCAGAATGGCTGACAGGGTTGTAAGCTTGATTTAAGCAAAATCTGATTTATAGTTAATGATAAAGTTGTATTTTTCATAAAATCTAGAAGTTATTCATAGTTATATAGATTATTATTCTTACAGTAACTTTGGTAACAGGTTTGATGAATGTGATCAACACTGTACAGTTTGTGTAAAAACTGAGACAATGGATTGAGATTATTTTCTTGTCCTCCCATCATGCTGTAGAAAGAGCCCAGATGATGTCACTTCCTGGGCGTCACAGTTTTAAGATGAGGAAAATTCCTAACAGGGTTGAGGGTCGAAATTCACTTGAGTTTGTTTTCAGTGTCCCACATTCACATGTGTGGAAGTCTGTGAAAGAAAAAGTGTGACCAACCCTTAATAATTAAACAGTTTTAGTAAAATAAATATCAATCTAAAAGTTGGTGTCAAAATATGACAATAATTGTGTCATTCATCAACATATTTAATAGTTCTCACTACAGAAACAGGTGATTTGTCTACAATGTTTTAAATATAATAATTGCTTCAGGGACATATAGTGAATATATAAAAAGGCATCAAAGTGATCAGAATATTCATAGCAGTCGTTTACTTCAGTACATGAAGGTTCACTTTTATGTTCTTTCACTTCATATTTCTCTCTTTAAATTATTTTGATAGTACTGAAATTTAAATGACTTTCTTTCATTTCAGACCTGATGGAAGTGAAGGAGGAGAGTGAAGAACTGAGTGAAGTGGAGGAGGAACATCATGACAAACCTGGAGAAAAACCTTTGAGTCGCTCAATGACTGAAAAGACTTTTTTAAAGAAAAGAGCCAAGAAATCTCCAACCTGCACTCAGTGTGGAAAGAGTTTCTCAAGGAAACAATATCTTGAGATTCACATGAGAGTTCACACAGGAGAGAAGCCGTTCACATGTGATCAATGTGGGAAGAGTTTCAGTCAATCATCAAGCCTTAAAGAACACATGAGGATCCACACTGGAGAGAAGCCGTTCACATGTGATCAATGTGGGAAGAGTTTTACATCAAAACGAAGTCTTGAGATTCACAGTGCAGTTCATACCAGAGAGAAGCAGTTCGCATGTAATGAATGCAGCAAAACATTTCTCTGGGCAACAAACCTGAAGAGACACCAGAGAGTTCATACAAAGGAGAAGCCACATTCATGTTCTGTGTGTGGAAAGAGTTTTTCACAGCTGTGTAGTTTACAAGAACATGAGAAAATTCATACTGGTGTGAGAGAGTATATGTGCTTTGAGTGTGAGAAGACTTTTACTACAGCAAACCATTTAAAACGTCATGAGATGATCCACACTGGAGAAAAACCTTTTAAGTGTTCATACTGCGACAAGAGATTCAGTCAGTCATCAAATCTGAAAACACACAAGAGGATCCACACTGGAGAAAAACCTACAAGTGTTCACAGTGTGACAAGAGATTTAGTCGGTCATCATCTCTGAAAACACATGAGATGATCCACAGCAGAGAGAAGCGGCACACACACGTGTGATCAGTGTGGAAAGAGTTTTTTTTTTTAAATCAGCTGAAGATACACATGAAGATCCATGCAGTGGAGAAACCACATCACCACAGTCTGAAATCACAATAAGTAGTTCATCTTTATGTGCTTAGCAACAAAGTAGTTTCCTTACAGCCATAAATTGAGTGTCAGCATTAGTTCAGACAGGCCTCGTAGTCAAGCTCCGCTATCAGCTGATTCACAAATTCCAACCACACCCATATCAGCTGATCTGGTTTCTATGGACACCATTGGCAACTCTAAAATAAGGCGCATTACTTAAACGCAGCTTCCGTCTCTCTGCTTGCTTGGCTGCTTCCACTGCACGCTGCTTGCAACCCACCTCCTCCCCAGCTCCTCCTTAAGAATATGGAATGTCTGTATGGACAGTCTGCTTTTTTGAAAGTAAAACAATCACAAACACATGGATTCAGGAAAAAATTGTTTTAGGTGTGTATTGCCTGTATATCCAGGATTTAGAATTTAGTTATAAAATATCTGTATTTAGTGCCTGTAATGTCCATTTATAGACTTTACATATCAGCTTGGCTCCTTACATGGTTAAAAACCAGTTAATTTCAAGGCGCTGGCGTCACGTCAGGTCGTCACGTGGGTCACCTGCTCAGTTAGACACTCAAAGTACAAGATGTTCAGATAGACATTCGGTTTGATGTTCAATCGGTCGGTCGGTCATTCAGGCACTTGATTTTGGCACGGAGTTCACGCCATACCTCTCCATGCTGATCCCATGGGAGCATACGCCATCACAGACGCCTGGATCAGAAAAGCTTACAGTATGTAGCGCCCCATACCCTCTTAGGATTTACCACGCTCAAGTTCTGTTAGGGTGTAGCATTGGGATCTGGTAATATGTCTCTCGACAACTTTATAAATTATTACACACCTCTAGTATTACTAATAGTTATAAGCTAAGCCTTAATTTTAAGCCTTCCCTTTTCTGTAGCCAGATAGATGTAAAAACACCTATGTTAGAGGACTTAACAATACAGGTAAGTATAACTCAATACACCATGTAAGTAGAGGTAACAAACTACAATGTTTTATTATCACAGAAAGTAGATCAATAAATAGTCAAGATTTCAATAGATTAAATAAGATAATAAATAAATAGTTAAATAAATAAACCAATAAATTAGTATCTGCCCCGCACCGCACCCGCGACCATTAAATAGGCCTACTAGGCATTGTAATGAAAATTAAAACAGCCTTTATTTCAGCCTGAAAGTGCTTGGAAACATCGCCCTGAAAACTGGCAACAACATACGATTATGAATATGAACCATAAATCAGTAATAACAAGATAATGACATTTTCAACATTTACAAAGTAGCGTTTGTATTCATCTAATAGGCTAAACATTTTTTTTATTTCAGATGGGACATTCTAAAATGCTTAACGTGAAAAACGCTTAACGTGGCTTAATGTGCTAAGTGATATAAACAGACCAAACTTAGTAAACATCATACTAATAAACTATAGGCTACTACAGAAAAGCAGTTGAGCTCAGAATATGAACACAATTCGTTTAATTTCACATTGTGTTTTCCTCCCATATAAAACCGCTATAAAGAAAAAGCTTAACGTAGCTTAATGTAGCCTAAGTCAGAGATCAAAGATCAAATTCTGCACAAAACAATTATTCTATATAGTATGCTTTACTTGTATGGTATTTACTAAGTTTGGTTTGTTAATAACACTGCCTTAGTAAATTAAGCCACGTTAAGCTATTTCACTTTAAGCGTTTTATATATCCCTTTCAGATTTGTATAGGACAACCGTTACAGCCTACGCTACATAACCACTTTTGTTTTATTTAACACACGGAAATGTTCATTTACCATTTTTACGTTCGCTGGGCAAAAAAAGAATGGCATCCACTGTACCGGGATTTTTTGCCTAGACTCCAGCACCCGGATACAGAGAATCATTTTTGACACATTGGCAAGCACAGGAAAGGCGATTGACTGCGACTGCAAGAAGCTTAGAATATCCTCTCCGTCCCAGAAGAACTTATCCTGTTTGCTAGCATAAAAACAAGCACCACTAATAATAAGTTTAAACAGCATTTCAGCTTTTTCAAGTCAACCTAATAATGTTGCAGCAGCTTCTGTGCTTTGACTTCTAAAATACACTTAATTACAAGATGTTGAACAAATCTCAATTCTACACATAAATTATAATTGATGTGACACTATAATAGAACTAAATGAAGGTGATTTCCATTGACAAACAGAGATTGAGAAAAGAACAGACACACACACACTGATCTGGGTTGCACACTTTTATTCTGACATGATATTTCAGTGTCACAGTATTAATGTAATGAAGAGACTCTATAACATCTGATTCATCATCAGCTCAAAGCATTATGGGTAGAATCTCTCTGTTCTGATTCATCATCACAGTTTCACTGATGATCCTCCATAAAGCCTAAACCCAGGATAGAGCGGTTGAGTGAATGTGGTCTGGACTGAGTGGATGAGGATCATTGTGTCTCCAGAGACGCTGTAGAAGGACAGAGTTCCTGCACTGTGATCCACATACACTCCTTCTCTATAGTGATCCTCCTCATTCACTGTTCTACTGATGATGACTCTACGGGGAGTTCAGTCCATATGTTATTGTGTATGAATGTGTAACTGAAGGAAGAGCAGATCAAACTCCAGGACTGATCATTTAATCCAAACCCACACTCAAAACCCGGTCCCTTCCTGCAGATGCTCTTATATGACACTGATATAGACACTTCATGTCCACTCCTCTCAATCTCCCAGTAAGAGCGTCGATCACTCACACTCTCTCTACACAACACCTGAGGCCACTGATCAAATCTGTCTGGATGATCAGGATACGGCATACCTTTCTCAGTGTAAGTAATCAGTCTGTTCCTTTGAACCATGAGGCGTTTATTTGCTGTGTTTGGATCCGGAATGAACTGGTAGTAATCTGATGGAGATAAAACACATCACAATCAGGAATGATCAATCTGATCTTTTAATGTGTCTGAACTCTTCATGTTCAGTATTTCATCAGTGTCTCAGTACAGTTGAGCAGATATCCTGTGAAAATCATCATTATCATGATCAACTCTAAATCTCTGTCATGTTTTCTCACTCAGCGAGTTTCTCTGCTTGTTTTCTCAGTGACTTACATTGTAGGAAGTCATTCCTGGTCTTGGGAAAGTCTTTGTCTGTGGAAATCAAGAGAAATGAAGAGTGTGATTATCATGTCAGGAGAAAATGATCCCTGCATCCATCGCTCACACATGCAGAAATCCTCCAACACAGAAGATATTTAGAGAAATGCCTCTGCTGTTTCCTGACACAGACACTACTGAGGGTTTGATATTATTGACACGTCACCATATTTGATTTGTCTTCTGCAGACATGAACTGATCAGAGGGAACAGGATCAAATTTCACTTTGCTCCCCATACAGAGAAATCATATCGCTTCATAAGACTTGGATTAAACTTCAACCTCCTTAGTAATGTTCTTCAAAGAGACTCTGATCAATCAATAAATGTCTCCTGCACAATTGTTTGATTAGCTGAAAGTATATTATAATTCTACAGTTTTTATGAAAATGACTGTGAATACTAATAGCTTTAGTTATTAAAATCATAAAAATTATGTTTTGGTTTTAAATACTTCTTAAAACATATGTTCTTTGGTATCAACAGTATTTAAATGGGTGATTTTAACAGTAAATCCGGGCTACAGTAGACTCATGTTCAGTTGGTCAGTGACAAATATGGTGCGGCAAGATGAGAAATCTTTTAAAAACCTGTTTTAAAAGCATGCATCAGGTATGTTAAAATGTATATATTGTGTCTAAGTTGATTTTATGTTGATAAAAATGACATTTGCACAATTTTGTACTAAAGTTAAGAATGAATGTAGCTAAAAATGTCAAATGGTGTAACCGCCAAAGAATGAGAAATATTAAATATTTTATCCACCCAGATGGCATGTAAGCTCACTTATAGAAATATATACTTCAATTTAAAATATCAAATGAAAACTAATTTTATTAGAGTTATCTCTAAATGTAAATTTTAATGTGTTTTTGCAATATTTGGTGGGACACATGCTGAAAACACATCTGTTTTCTAAATAATCTTTGACAAATTATGTTAAAATTGTTTAAAATCATGTTATTACACTAAACTAGATGATTACATTTTATTCTACATTAATTTTTCTGTATATAATTATATTTTTTATGAAAAATACTGGTTACACCATTTGACACAAACCAGTTACACCACCTGACCATGTTGCTTCTACAGCCAAAGGCCATTGTTTGTTGAACAAATTGACACTGAAAATCAAGCATGACAGTCAGCAAGTTAAGTTAAGTGGTTTCAGTGATGAAAAACATCATCTGGCAACAAGAAATAATCATAGTAATGAACAGTGAAATCATATCTCATATATTTTACAGTTAAAGGGTTAGTTCACCCAAAAATGAAATTTCTGTCATTAATTACTCACCCTCTTGTCATTTCACACCCATAAGACCTTCGTTCATCTTCAGAACACCAATTAAAATTTTTTTATCTCCCATAGAAAGCAACGAAATTACCCCTTTCAAGGTCCAGAAAGGTACTAAAGACATTGTTAAAACAGTCGACGTGACTGCAGTGGTTCAACCTTACTGTTATGAAGAGACGAGAATAAATTTTGTGTGCAAAAACAAAACAAAAATTGCTACTTTATTAACCTATTTTGTCTCTTCCTTGTCATTCTCCTATGCTGTTGACATGGTAAACACAGAGCAGAAACTCCAGGTTTTACATCAGAAAAGCAGCTCATTATTGGCCGGGTCCTGCGTAAGTCTCACACGCATGTGCTGTGCTGATCACGTGATCAGCTTTGGCCAATACTGAGCTGGCATTTGGACATAAACAAGGAAGCCTTCACTGTGTTACTGTGTCACCTGCGTGAGGATAATGACAGGGAAGAGAAGAGATTGTTGAATAAAGTCATTATTTTTGTTTTGTTTTTGCGCACAAAAAGTATTCTCATCTCTTCATAACATTAAGGTTGAAACACTGCAGTCACGTTGACTGTTTTAACAATAGCTCTACAACCTTTCTGGACCTTGAATGTGGTCATTTTGTTGCTTTCTATGGGAGATTAAAAAAAAACTCTCAGATTTCATCAAAAAATATCTTAATTTGTGTTCTGAAGATGAACAAAGGTCTCACATGTTTGGAACGACATGAGGTTGAGTAATAAATGACAGAAATTTCATTTTTGGGTGAACTAACCCTTTAAGGAACAATATCTGATAACGAAATCATCAAAGTGATGATTTCTTAAGAAAAAAATATCTGATAGCAGGATCAAAATTCATTTGTTCTCTGTGATGAGCCACTGTTTCCTTGCTTGAAACTATATTGATTTATCTATTGGGGGAAAAGGGGCTCTGTAATGTCATTTTAAAATTAAATTGTAGTCTTTGGTTAAATGCAAAACAATTCAAAAGATATTTTGAGGAAAAAAAAAATATTTTTATTAAATAACATTTGAAAAACCTGTATAAACTGAACACCAAATAACAATATTAACTATGCAAATTATTAACAATATACCTAAGTAAATTAAACTATATAGCCAAAGCTATAACACTTCTGTTTTCTTTGTAATAAAATACTGTTGAAAAACAAACAGAACTAAAGTCCATAGTGGAGATGATTCGAGCATTTTGAAAATTCTTCTTCAATCAATCTTACATTTACAAAGAAAAATGGTTAATGTTTTTTCGCACTGAGGTAACTGAGGCTTACTGTCTGTGCTCTAAACCACAAATCAAGTAAGTAAACATTAAACAAATAAACAACTTCTTTCTCTTAAGAAAACCAAACTCGTTGTGGATTTGATTTAAGGGTGTTGAAAATTCTTCTTCAGAAACACCATCATGTCCACATTATCTGGTGAGAGGCTTGCTCTCTGTGCTGTGACAATGTCCCCTGCAGTGGAAAACACTCTCTCACTGGGGACAGATGTGGCTGGAATTCCAAGGTACATTTTAGCCAACTTGGCTAAATGGGGGAACTGGTTCTGGTTGTCCTTCTACCACATAAGTGGATTTGACTCCAATGAGAGGTAATGCTGCACCTCCTCATCCACCACTGCAGACAAAGGCTTGGATGATGACGCTGCCTGTTCCATTGAAAAGAAGTCTCCAAACAGTTCAGCCATCATTGGTGCTCTTTTGGCTGGAGGAGGACAGTTACTGCAGCTTGAGGCTATCTCTGATTGCTCTTCCGTTGAATTCTGGGCCTAACAGACAAAATCCATTACACAATTGCATTTGCAACATAATGTTAGATACAATGGAGGATATGAAATCCAGGACAATTACACAAATAAAGTTAGTTTAATAAAGTTAAGTATTTATTATCTGACTATATTTAAATACTGACTTTAATTAAATAAGCCTAACTGATTTACACAGCACTTTATTTAATATATTAATATTAAAACAATCAAATACCTGAACAATCTGTGAACAATTGCAACATAATGTTAGATACAATGGAGGATATGAAAACCAGGACAATTACACAAAGTTAGTTTAATAAAGTTAAGTATTTTTTATCTGACTATATTTAAATACTGACTTTAATTAAATAAGCCTAACTGATTTACACAGCACTTCATTTAATATATTAATATTTAAACAATCAAATACCTGAACAGTCTGTGAACAATCTTCCAGAATTCTCTCAGTCAGACTCTTGAAGATTGTGTCATGGGTGGTCTCATCAAGGAAAGGTAGAGATTTGAAACGGGGGTCGAGTGCAGTGCTCATATGAAGAAACTGAATTAGTGCCCTATCCGAATCAGGGTATCTGTCCTCGAAGTCATGTGCAATAGCAGCTTTGATGTCTTTCACTAGTGTTGAGTCAGAGACACTGTGCTTCATGGAGGCCAGGATTCTGTGTTTCAATGGCACGATCATTGAAATAGTTGGCATCTGCTCAGTGCTCATGAGGGTAGTCACGGTTTTCAAAGGTTTAAGAACCTGGACCACGTCCTCAGCTAGTTTCACATCATCATCAGACAGAGTGACAATGTCTTTAATGTTCTTCTTGACACTCTTGTCTGTTAATGCAGAGAAAACCGCAGCCTGCTGCTCAAGGTAGCGTTCGAGCATGTCGTGGCTCGAGTTCCACCTAGTAGCCACATCCTGGACAAGCTTGTGTAAGGCAGCTGTAGCATCACCTGTTTCTCCTTCAACACAGCTGCAGCTGTTGTGCTGCGGTGGAAAAACGTGACCACTTTCCTCACTCTGCCGAGGAGTCGGGACATGTGGTGAACGCCCATCCCTCTCTGCGCAGCCAGATTAACAGTGTGAGGAAAGCATCGTATATGCGGTGAAAATCCGGCCGCTTCGACAGCATTGACAATATTTCTGGCGTTGTCTGTTGTCACGGGAACGGGGACGTTTGTTCTGCTGATTTTCCAATCTATCACAGCCTCTTTAAGTATTTCCGATAAATGGTCGCTTGTATGGCTCTCATACACAGCGCGTGTTTGGAGGACGGGGTTTGCTATTTGCCAATCGGCCGTAATATAGTGTGCGGTTATGGTCATATAGCTGTCTGTGGCACGGGACGTCCATCCATCGGTGGTGATTGCGATGGATTCAGCAGTACTCAACCCTTCCTCCACCTTAGCCTTTGTTTTCTCCAGAAGTTTTGGTAGCACATTTTGAGAGAAATGCGCCCGGCTTGGTAATGCATAACGGGGCTCGAGCACACTAAGTAAATACTTGAATCCCTCGTTTTCAACAACCGAAAAACGGGCGCATATCCAGTGACATAAAAATTCCAATTGCATCTGTAATTTTTTTTTGCTCGATCTGAATTGGCTGGAAACTTTGCTTGGAATAAACTAGGCAGTGTAGGCTTCTGCTGTTGGGTTGTTTTCTGTGCACAAGGTAAACTGATGTCGGGATGGTGCCTTAAGATATGCATCTGCATGTTGGTTGTGTTGCCGGACGATTGGGGAAGCTTCTTGAAACACTTACGGCAAATTGTGTGGGTCTTGTCAACTACACGATTGCCATCCTTGTTCTCCACCGGGTAGCCGAAATGTTGCCATACTGCTGACTTAAAAGTATTAGGAGGGTCCGCGATCTCTGGGTTGGTTGCCATGTTTCCTCACGTTCTTCAACTAGCTCGCGTGACGCGTCACATGATTGGAAAGCTTAAGGTATCACACGTAATTGGAGGACACTTACAGATAAAATTAAAGAATTTATCCTCAACTAGTTTTGTGGTGTAGGTCTACGTATTTTATAATGTTAACTTCAAATAATACTTATAGTAATTTAAAAATGTGGTAGCATTGGATCTGGACAGGAAGGATAACTCTGGGAGTTGGAAGGGGTGTGTCGCGATTCTGCCTTCTCACATCGCGATACAAGTTCGTGGACCTGCGTATCGCGATTTCGGTTTCATATCGCATATTGTTACAGCCCTAACAACTATGTAAGCACATGGCCTTGGTGGAAATATTTCAAATGTAATTTTTAAAGCTAATACACATTTTTATAATAATTATGAATTATCAATGTATTCATGGGGTCATACCATTTGACATGTATACCTAAGAATACCTAACCATACCCTAAAAATGTCAAATTATCTCATATTTTAAAGACAGTTACTAACCTTTGCATGCAGCATTTAGTGTCACCAGGGGTCCCTCTTTGTGATATAATTTCCTGTCACATGGTTTTCTTGCACAATATTAACAAAATGGCTGCTTGAATAGTGGTTACACCACCTTGACACTTCAGGAATTTGACTTGACTCCTATGATTCCACAAATTATTTATAAATATTCAGAACAATGGTGTTAAATTTATTTTTATTTACTATTAAATTGTTCTAATGTAAGATTATGCCAAACTAGATAATATGGTGTTTTATTGAGAATTTCACCTTTTTTAAACAAGATCAATTATTTGGTACTAAGTTTTTACGGTTACACCACATTGACATTTTTGCAATCAATCCCCAGATATTCTCTCAAAATTGATTAAAACCAGAAATTTTAGACTTGGTCCTCAAAAAAGAGAATGTATGTAAGTAATTTACTAATTTATTTTGCAATTTTTACCCTTTTAAATTTAAGTAAAACTATAAGGACACAAAAAAATGAGCGTCACGTCATTGACCCAAATACAGATGTAAATGTTACAGTTTACATAGTAATCATTCTATAATCGGTCATGTTTGATACTTTGTAAAGATTTAACCAGTATTACTGCCTTTTTGATGGTTATTTGGGAAATTGCATTGTTTGTTAATGTAACTTGATTTATTAATATATATATAATAATACCAAAGTCATTTCATGGCACCATTAGTTATATTGTCTTCCATTGCACATCCTCTGCATATTTAAAACTGCAGCTGTTATTTAAAGATTATACTGGAAATGTTGATTGAAGTATTATTGATTAAGGAATGTCTTATTTGTAACGATGTATCTATTTCCACTTACACTGTTATGTTTTGTTATTTGTAGACAAATATTCAATACACTTTGGAAAGAAGCTCCAGTCTCCTCATTCTTTGTGTCCTGACCAACACCCCAGGAGTGTATACTGCTGATAGTTAGAACCAGAGCCTAGCAGTCTCCTTTCCTCTCCAACAGTGTGTTTGTGTACTACAGAAGGCTTCTTAATCAAGTGCTTGATAGAAATGAGCTGACAGTTCAGGAAAAGACCAGAATAAAAGTTCTTCAACAAGTACAGGCCACAGCATCCAGAACTCAGGTTAAAACGCAAGGCTCGGATCTCTGTGTTCTTCACAGAGTTCGAAAGTCTGAAGGTCATGTTCAAGTCAAGTCAAGTCAAATTTATTTATATAGCGCTTTTTACAATTGGTAATTGTTTCAAAGCAGCTTTACATATTAGGAGCACAGAAAAAAGAGAAGTGGTTAAAAATAAGCTGTACAAGCAAGCGTGGTAATATGTAACATATACAAGATGGTGCTACATTAAGCCAATGTCGGCTGACTCCCAGGGGTGGAAAAAACCCCCTAGGAGAAAAACCCAGCGTGCTAGCACTGGGAAAAAAGTCCTAGGAGGGAAAAAACCCCTTGGAAGATATATATAATATATGTAAATGGATATGGCGATCAAAATCTGAATTATACATTTTTATTATAGAGATTAAAAATAGATTATATATAAATATATGTAAGCGGATACGGAGATTTAAAAATCTGAATTATAGATGCAGCCAGAACTGGATCTGTAGGCCCATTGTCTCCTGGGCTACGTTGTAGTCAGGTCCAGACACTGGTTCTCATCTGATCTGGATACGGCCTGGATCCAGCACCCGGCAAACCTCAGGATAAGCAGAGAGACTGATATTAGCGTAGATGCCATTCTTATTCTATGGTGGCCTTGTTCAGAGGTATCTTGTATGAGTAGGTAAACTCATGGGCCCCAAGTGGAAAACATGCACAAGACCCATCTTGGTCCCAGCGTTAACCAATACAATACTTTTTATGTGGGGCCCATGTGTGGCCTCTATATGGGATTGTCCGTGGGCCCCATGCCAGTTGCCCATATGAATTTCATTAGGACCCAAGCCACTCACTTTTTTGTAAAATACTTTCACAACCCACTAGTGAGGACATTGACTGATCCTCACTATTTTAAAAGGCTTATAAATCAGCCAGAATACGTTTTTATTTAAATCTAGTGATGGTTACATGTTTCTGTGATGGGTAGCAGTGATGCGCGGGTCAATGTATAAACAACCCGCACCCGACCGACGTTTTCAACTGTGGAGAGAACCTGTGGAGGAGAGAAATGTTTCAGGACCTGACGTGGTGCGCTCAGAGGTGCAGCGGCGAGAGCAGGCAGTTCTTGAGGCGGCCCATCATTTTCCATTTCAGCTGTCTAGATGCATATTATTGATGAATGCGATGTTTATGTTTCGACCCTGCTTGAAGAATTAATCAGCAGGTCAACTGAGAGAAGGCCCACTTTTGGAAAAGTGTGAAAGCCCTTAGGAGCGCAAACTGTTCTTTTTCTGAATGTTGTAGGCCTATGATATAGTCTAGTGTTATGTAATAAAGGCTTGATTTATTCATTTATTTCGTTTCATTTTCTTAACAATTAAGATGCTGCATGTGTTTATCCAGTCTAATTGAAGTGTGCGTCTCTCCCCCGACTTTCCCAACAAAAATCCCGCCCCCTCTCAGAAAATACATAAAACTGACATTAATGAGCTATATGCGTTTAAAAGTAGCCTATTAAAATGGTACAATGGCATTGCTCAGTTCAACGTGTTGGGAAATCGGGCATTTTGTCCCGCGTCAGCATTTATTCAAAAGTTAATAACGCTCAACATTCAAAAGGTAAATAAGGATTTCCCACTTTGTATTAGTAGGCTTAGGCTATTTCGCCACGTGAATGCCCAATTGAAGCTCTCACAAGCACAAAATGCAGGGATAGAATATGTTAATAAAGTATTTATTAACGCATTTTAGACGAACAAAAACAGGTAGGCTAAGCCAAAGACTGAGGCTACAATATCCATAAATAAATGTTCACAAATACCCATGAAAGTAAAACTGAAACCTGCCTAAGTAAAACTGAAAATTACAAAGGTTTAATTGGCATCTTTATTTCAAACGACCCGACCGACCGCGACCCGAATATCATTAAAAATATTTTTGGATGACTCGTAACCGCGGGTGACCGCAGGCACCCGCTCATTTTGGATCAACCCGCGCATCACTGATGGGTAGGTTTAGGAGTAGAGGATGGGTTAGGTGATAGAAAATATCATTGACCTGATATCAAATCAATGGAAGTCTATGCAATGTCCTCAGTAAGATAGCAATACTGTGTGTGTGTGTGTGTGTGTGTGTGTGTGCATGTGTTTTTATGACATAATGTTTTTAGGACACAAATTTGTATAATGACATGAGTATGACATAGGTATTACAAGGACAGGGTGACTTATGAGTACATTACCCAATGTCCCCATTTTTCAAAAGGCTTATAAATCATACAGAATGAGTTTTTGCGAAAAAGAGAAATGTGCACAGTTTTCTGTGACGGGTAGGTTGTAACGATCGGCCCTATTGGTCGATTTTACATGAATTAAAATGGGGTCAGATTACAGCTTTTGGAGTGTTTAAAAAGATGAGACAGACAACAGAAATAAAGTGAATAAATAAAGTGTATTTACAATTTCCACATGGAACTTAACACAACACAATAAAACTAGAAAAACTTAGGCCGTTTAAAAGCAGGGAGTCCATTTTCACCATACCATAAAACAGTCCTTAAGAGTCCTAGTAACGTGCTGAAAGTCCCAATGTGAAAGTGTCCACTGGTGTATATACAAAGTCCACAGAAGTGTTAATCCAAGTGAAATTGATGTGAAGCACTGGAAAGGTAAGTCCAAGAAATAACTCCTCAATCCAGCTTGTGGGTGATCACGTTTGTAATGAGCGGGCTGATTGTTTGCCATGCTGCCTCCTTTATGCTGGCTTACTTCCTGGTTCCAGTCACATGACAGGCAGACCCATACATATTTAAAGACATACACACATTAAAATAAGTAAGAGGAATAAAATGGACTAAAACACATGTAAACCAATTAAAACTCTATTATACATAAAATCATTGTAATAAATATAGAGTGGTAAAACATGCATTTTATGTGACAGTGTTACAAGGTTTAGGTGTATATAGTGATTATATCACTATTTGGACAGGGCTACTTTTTAAATGTGCCTTGAGTTACAATTATTATTACCAACACCTGTGGTTTCATGTTTTGATTCATACAAGATGGACAACCAATGAAACACAGACATAGAACACACTCATTATACAGAATAATGAATAATAATATATGAGCACAGAGAAAATGACGACAAACTCCCAAGCGCAAGGGAGAAATGCGAAATAATATTTAATAGGGCTAATAATAGGCTACTTTGATTACGTTAACGAGCACTGCAGTCTCAAAATCAGTGTTTTGTCTATAAGAATAATCGTGTAATTGCATTCAGATGGCTACACCACTGTATCAGTGTCCAGTTTGTACATATAATTCATTTGAAGAAGACTTGATGAAGTATGTACACAGTGCTGGTTCATGTTTGGTGCAGGAGAAATTTATATGTCTATAAAAACTATAAAAATTCTATAAAAATACTTTATTCTGTATATGAGCTAGGATCCACGTGGCTAGTGTTGTCAAACACAAAGCAGAGCTCCGCACTGATCATATGTGCACTCTGCGTGTATATCATGACAATCGTATTTTTCATGTGTTGTTATTCAAACTCCAGTTCTGACCGCATTGTGGGCAAAAAACAAACAACACTCATGTGCTGCTGTGCTGAGGGAAACATACATATGGCTCGCGTGTTTGAACGCAGCTAGAGCAGGCAGAGGTGAATGAGCCGCACTTTTGTGACATTTGAATTCTCCGCTGTAATGCGATCTCATGCGAACATATTTTCCAGTTCTGCTGGTAGATTACAGAAAAACAATCCACATGCACCCAAACCTCTGCTCTGGTCGCGTCACAGGAAAACACATTGTGTTGTAGCACTGAGGAAACAAACACCAACAATATGTCTGTGAATGACAAGAGACCAAGGTGAGAGAAGTGATACTTCCTCATGCATAATACCACAAATATAATCTTATGCATACTACAGTGCAGTGATTGGATTGAATGAGCTTTATGTCATGAATAAATGTAGAAACTGTTGACGTCAGCATGTTTGACCAGCCCATACTTGGAGCCAATCAGCACTCCGGAACCTGCCAGTAGTACACGATGACATCAGATTTTGTGAAATTGCTCCGACTTTGCTTTTCAAACCGGAAGATAGAAATCTCGCTCAAAAATAATTAATTTTAACTTTTACCCCTCTAGGGTCTGAGGATTTTTGGGGCCCTGGAGAAGTTTTGACATGCCCTGACATTTGTGCTTTTTTCAGTTGTTCATAAACATATAAATGGAAAAAGTGTCATTACACTGTATTCAGCACAAACTAGGCTACCATAATATGTGAGGAACATGTATGTACATGTTTGTGTTTTTGAGGGAATAACGTTTATGCATGGTTATTGAAAAAACAAAAAACTTAAGTCACTGAAATAAGGCAAAAAAATGTGTGTTCACAAGACTTCTGGGTTATTGGGGGTTGTAGAGTTTTTGCTTCAAAATGAAGTAAAAATTATCCTGGCTACTCCTGCCATATGAAACAATAGAGAGATTTAAATTTTCTAAGACACTTTTTGTCAAGAAACACAGTATGCGTGGAGGCGTGAATCATCATGAATAATGGGTCATTTACACCTGAGAAGACAAAAGAATTGCATAATGAGCTGTAATGACCTGCATAAATAATGAGCTCTTTCAGTCAGGTAGACTGTGAAAAAACCCTCTGTCATCATGCTGATAACAGGATTAATGTCCACTCTGGACAAAAAAAACATGATTTTCATGCATACACGTATTAATGCACATCATGTGAAGAAAATTTTGTATAGGCCTATGTTAAACATTCCTACCTCTATGGCATTTCATATAGGCTACTATATTTGTTATAATATATACCCTAAATGTTAATGTGCAGCTGACAAATTATACATCATTAAAAAGATCTAAGACTCAAGCTTCACATTTTGACTCTTAAAATCTATAATATATTGACCGTAATTTCTTAATATGCTTAAAAGCATGCACATTTGGAGAAATATTGATGGATTCTCATATGTTTATATCAATTTTCTATACAGAGGAGTAATATCTATTCAATATTTATTGTCATCACTGTGAGCGCTGGATACTGTGTTTTCAATTCATACTTGCAGCCGGAGGGCGCTCTGTGCACATTTAGTTCACAAATACCTCCTAAAAGAAGAACAACCATGTGACTCCAGGAATTAACATGCTTCCAGATATCGCTAACACTAGGGAAGTAAATATAGTGGGTTCGTGGAAAAAACCCATGTTAATAATGAGACAATGGGCGAATAAAGACACGAAGGGATCGTAGGGCGAATTTGGCTGACACTTTTCCATTAGCTAGGAGGGGCGTTGGTCGTTTTGCGATTACCTCGACCCTGATGACCAGTGGTCAATTACCCCGGGAAAATGACCGAACGGACGCCTTCAGGGGGCGACCCCGAGCTGAGCGGTCACCCCCCCCTCCGTCCGCTGACCCCTTAAACGCCCGATTCCCACCGATTGCACTGTAAAGGGGGTAGGCTCGTCCCGAAAACACACTAAATGCCCGATCTCCCATTAAACGAATGGCTGTTGTTTCTATGGAGGGGTCAGTGAGGGTCAGGGTCCCAAGAACCCACTATTTGCCCAATTACCCACTATGGTGGGAAAACGATCAGGTGACTCGCTGACCGCTTCCAGGCCACGCCCCCCCGTCCCACGGACCCGTTATCTGCCCGATTACCCACTAAATTTTCGGGAGGCCCCCGCGCGGAGACGAAAGGTCGCGGGCCCTTGAGATTTGAGATTCCGACCCCCCGGGGGCCCCCGACTCGGGGGCCCGAAGCGCGAAACTCTACGACAACGCAATTTTTTTCCCTAGGGGTTACAGCCGGGCGCTCTCTGTATGTCGGTCGGGGGGCCCCCGGGGGCCAACGTGCAATATTTGGGGCCCGCGGGACCTTCGTAGCAACATTCCATTTGCCCATTATTGTCGCGGGGGGGTGCCAAAGTGGCATAGGTATAAAGCGGGACGTCTCCCGCGCGGAGACGGAAGGTCGCGGGGCCTCGAGATTTTAGATTCCGACTCTCCGACCGAGGGCCCCGAAGCGCGAAGCTCTAGGACCTTCCCATAAAATCGCCCCTCCCCCGCCACAAAATAATTTAATTTTTCTTTGAGTGTATAAGTGAAAAAGCCTCGAGAGAGAGAGATCTGCTTCAGAGGCTGAGAAGGTCTCGCCTCGGCGCTAGAGCGCGGCGGTTTCGATACGTCGCTCGGGGCCCCCCCACGAGCCACGGTGCGAAATCTGGGGCCCCTGAGGTCCTTGCAGCAACATCCCACTCGCCCATTACATCACTGAAACGCGGGATGAACGGGGAAAAAAAGTCTTCCAAAGGGCCGATCCGCTAGGGGGCGCCGTTTGTCTTCTCGCCACGATCCCCCGAGTCGGGCGGAAAAGTTTGGCGGCCCTAGGACCTATTTCAGGGGTCGAAAGGTCAAAAAAGACTTGAGCGTACGCCAATCCAGTATTTTATAAATATAGTTTGGGACGGCCCCCGTACGGAGACGAAAGGTCATAACGTCTCGAGATTTGAGATTCGGACTCTCCGGGGGCCCCCGACCGGGGGCCCCGAAAGCGCGAAACCCTAGGACCTTCTGGAAAAAAGTTGGTCTTTCGGAACCAAAAATCACTCAGAATCCTCTGACAACCCAAGAGTGACAAAAGATCTTGAGAGAAAATTGGGGTCAGAGGCTGGAATTTTGTTCCCTTGGCCCTAGAGCCAGGCGCTTTAAGTATGTTGCTCGGGGGGCCCCCAGGAGCCACCGTGCAAAATTTGGGGCCCCTGGGACCTTCGTAGCAACATCCAAGTCGCCCATTACTCGCATTGGTGCACCGTAGTGGGTTCTCGTACGCCGATTCCGCGGACTTCGCGAGGGCCGATCCGCTAGGGGGCGCCGTTTTCCTTCTCGCCCCGACCCCACGAGTCGGGCGGAAAAGTTTGGCGGCCCTACGACCTCGTTCAGGGGTCGAAAGGTCAAAAAAGGGAGCGCGTGTACGGAAAGTCGGTACGCGCATAAGCGCGGAGCGGGACGTCTCCCGTACGGAGACGGAAGGTCTCAGGGCCCCGAAACTCGGCACGCGCCGCCGTCACGGGCCCCCGGGTCGGGCCCCCGAGTTTGAGGGCCCTAGCCGCTTTCCAAGCGTTTCGAGTCCGGCCGTACGTAGGGGCCTGTTTCTCCCATTGACTTGAATGGCAGACACAGAGAGAGGGTTCGAGTACGCCGCTTAGAAAGGGCCGATCGGCCAGGGGGCGCCATTTTTCTTCTCGCCACGAGCCCCCGAGTCGGACGGAAAAGTTTGTCGGCCCTACGACCTCGCCGGGGGTCGAAAGGCCGAGAAAAGTGACGAGCACATGTCTTTAATTTTCAGCGAATATTTTTTGCTGATTTTTTTTTAAGGCGCTTCCCGAAATCCGAGGAATTCGGCCCTTTGACACGTGGTTACAGGGGGCCCCACGTACTAGCGTTCGACGCCCCTAGGTCCTGATTCCGAATTTAAGGTTTTTATTGACCGAAACGAAAAAAATTAAATTTTAAAATTTTATTTACATTTTCTTTGATTGTTCTGTTTGTTGTGTTCTAATGTTCTTTTTTGTTGTTCAATAAATGTCTGAAACGTTCCTACTGTCATGTCTTTTTTTGATGCAAAACACGTCTTATACACATTACATTAAAAAAGTACCAGAAGGTCCCAAATGACTTAAAAGGTAATGGAATGCACCCGACTGAGTGTGCTTAGTACAGTTATAAGGTTTTATTGGGAAAGTGGCATATCTTTGAGTTTTCAGGTCATATCACCCGGGAACACTGTGGAAGAAAATTCTGAAATTCAGATCAAAGGAAGGTCTCGGGGGGCCTCTATCGAACGAGTCCGACCTCGAGGTCCTGGGCCCCGGGGTCCTGGAGTTACGGGCGGTCAAAGTCTGGACGTTTTTGCCTTATATCTTGGGAACAACAGGGGCCCCGGACCTCGGACAGGGTGTTATTGGAAAGGGCTCGAGGAGCCCCGTCAAACGAGCCCTGCCTCGAGGTCGGGGGCTCCCGTGTTCGGGAGCTAGAGCCCGCGAAAGTTAGGGAGCCCCGCGGATCCACGATCCGCCAGGGGGCGTCCCCCGGGGCCCGCGACGGATGTGTTCAGGTCGTGGGGGAGAGGGAACTTTTTGACCAAAGTTTGAGCATTCTGGGGCTTTGCGTTCCCGAGTTATGAGCAAAAGTTGGCCGAAAATGACGCTTTTCTATGGGCACCGCCATTTTGAAAAGCGCCGGATCGTTTTGGTCGAATATCTCTGCGGAGACACTGTGGATCGTTCTGAAATTTGTGTGTAGAAACCGTGTGTAGAACTCGATTAGACGGTTCGAACGAGACCGGTGCTGCTAGGATAGCTTTATGGGTTCCAGAGTTATCGTCTTTTTTCCTGTTGAAACTTTAAAAATTCATATCTCGGGGACCGAGTGGCCCCCGGAGCTCGAGCAGGGAATCGTTGGAAAGGTCTCGGGGTCCCCTGTCGAACGAGCCTGTTTTAATCCACAAAAACTTTTATTCATTAAATGTGAAATATCATATACAAACACTGTGTCTTTAAATAAATGATGCAATACTCGTTCCAACTCCCCATCCCTTTGAACTGAGGTTGGATCCAATTTCCCATCCCTTATTTTCCCCTCCCTGATTGGTTGGCCTTTTCCTCGGTCCTCTTTCCCATCCCTTTGAGCTGAAGTTGGACCCAAAAGTATATAAAAGGCCTCTGCCCCGACAATCTTTGTCATTCATTTACACTTTTGTCACCTGCACCGCACTTCCGATCACCCTACACCCTCACTCACTGCACGACGGTTGCCGACAAATTCCGCACTTTTGTTTCACCGTTTTGTTTTCCTGCACCTTGTGTTTTTCACTGCCGTTATTGTTATATATTATATATTTGATTTTGGTAATTATTTTATTATCTATAGTTTTATTTTATTATATACATACACGATATGCCTAGCAGCGATTGCCCGCTGTGCCACCGTGGCTACAGTCAACTTAGCCAGCACCTGGGGGTGAGCCACGGTGTCCGCAATAAGGCGGAGAGAAAGCTACTACTGGCCATTCCATCCGGGAGGGTGGACGTGCGCAAGGGCACCTGCCCCCTGCCCGCCTGCGGAAAATACACCTCCCGGATGGACCGCCACCTGGCCACCCACACCGAGATCACGGTCGCGGCCCGCCGGCAGGCCACGGAGACCCTCAAGTGGAAGAAGATCATGGAGGGTCTCGCCAACCTGCGGGCTAGCAACCCGGCCGTGGCCATGGTCTCTACCCTGGACCTAGCAGGGGACCTGGAGGACCCAGTTGCTGATGCTGATGCTCTGCTGCGGAGGAGGAGGCGGTAGGGGAGCAGGAGAACCTCCGCCAGCAGGTCGACGTGCTGAGCGAGTCACTCAGGAAGGTGACTCGCCGCTAATGCCTGCTGCTGAGGAGGTCGCGGGGTAAGCCCTCCAGCCAGCTCGCCCGGGTGACCGGCAGGCTGCTGTCTTCCCTTTGCCCCCTCGCGCCGGGAGAGGCCGAGGAAGAGGAAGACCAGCCCCTGGCCCTGCCCTTGGAGGAGGCAGACCGCCAGGACCCGGGCCCCCGGCCCCCAGCCGCTGGCCAAGGCGTCGACCTCCTCCTCCCCGGGCGAAGAAAAGCACCCCTTCCCGGACCACGTGGCGGCCCTGAGTGAGTACCGCGCTCTGTCGCTTCTCCCCGTCTCGCTCTGCGGTCAAAGTTTCTCGCTCTGTTCTGACCCCATTGTGTGTTTTCTTTTCGCAGACGTCCTCCTCGAGGAGTACCGGGACCACCAGGAGGGGGCGGATCCTGGACAGAGGCTCATGAACAACGTGGCCTCGAAGATCTTCAGGATCCGCCACGGTGACCGACGGTGCACCACTACCTGAAAAACGTGGCCCAGTTCCTGGACTCTCCCGGACAGTCATGGTGGGGCTGAACCGGGAGATCAAAACGATGATCCGGTCAGTGCGGCGGAAAGTGGTCATGCACGAGGTGAGGGTGAAGCAGGCCAAGGAGGGCCGCCTCATCCCCAAGGCCACTCTCCGCCAGTGCGTCGCCTCCGCCAAGGCCGCCATCCCTGACATTCTGGGTGAGTTTTTGCCTCCTCTCACACTCATCTCTCCGACTTCGCACACGCCTCGACACTTAACGCTTCTCTCTCTTTTCTCGCAGCCCGTCTCAGAGAGACGGCCGACAGGGCCCTGCAATGGTTCTTCTATGGGCACCTCACCGCCTACTTGACCTGTATCTATGGCCATCGCGGTGGGGTGTTCCAGAACATGACCATTGCGGAGGTGGAGGCGGCCAAGACCGGATCAAAGGAGGGGTGCTTCGTCATCAACGTGAGTGCTTTTATTTTTCTCTGTCTCTCCGTCTCTCTCTCTCTCTCTTCACGGTTCTCCCTCTTACGCCGCACGCTTGTCTCTGTTTCTGCAGATCTCGACCCACAAGACGAACCAGGCCTTCGGGGCGGCCCAGCTGGCCTTGAGTGGCGAGGAGTACGGGTGGCTCACGGACTTCCTGGACACGAGGCCCTACTTGGTTGGAGGTGAAAGGGCACACTACTTTTTCTTCACCTCCAAGCCCAGCTCGTGCAAGAACCTGAACCAGTATTTTCAGGAAGCATGGGCTGGAATGGGCCTCCCGGGGAGTCCCACCTTCACGGACATCCGGACCTCCATCGCCACTCACGTAAGCGTTCCCCCGCGGCTTTCCGCCAGTTTCTGAGTTTCTGACGTGCGTGCGTTCGTCGTTTCTAACCGTGCTTTCCTCTCTTCGCACAGGTCAAGAACTCGCACACCCCCGGAGATCGGCAGAAGGTGGCACAATTCATGTGCCACGACATCTCCAAGGCCGACCGCTTCTACGCTCTCAACCTGGATGCCAAGCAGGCGGCCGAACACCGCCGCCTGTTCGAGGCGGCCGTGGAGGGTGAGGACGCCACCCCGGGGTCCCCGAAGGCCTGGAAGAAGACTGGAAAGAGAGCCGGGAAGAGTTCGGGCAAGCGGCCGGCACCCGCCGGCAGCCCGCCCACCTCCTCCAGCCCATCGCCTCCTGGCAGCCCGTCGCTCTCTGGCAGTCCGTTGGGGGAGAAACGCCCGAGGAAATCCGCTTCCGTAAGTCCGTCTTCTCACGGGGGGGGGCTCGTTTAACCGTTTGTGCGCCGAGTAGGTGTGTTTGCTGACTCTTTCTCGCTTTTTTTCAGGAGCCGACTGCACCGTCCAAGAGGCGCAAAGTCGGCACTCCGAGGAAGAGGGGATTCCCTCGGGCTCACCTCTCCCCCCTGAAGAGGATGATATTGATGAAAGTGGCAAAGAGCGCCCGGAAACAAACCGTTTTCTTTTAATTGTTTTGTTTTAAATGTTCTTTTCTTGTTCTGTTCTGTTGTAATAATAAATGTTTGAAACGTTCCTACTGTCATGTCTTTTTTTGATGCAACACACATTTTTTATACACATTTAATTTAAAAACAATTGAGAGCAAAATAATACTGACCCAAAAAAAACACTGGGAAAAAAAAAAAACATCTTATAAAAAAATTTAATTAAAAGTGGGCGGGGCATTTTTGGTTAGTGGGCGTTCCCTGTTCTTGGACAGGTGATTAGTTGTCATGGTAATTAACAAGGGCTGCTATTGGTTAACAAAGGGGAATTTAACGACGTCCATTTTGTGGATCTCATTACTGATGCTGACTCATCACGAGAGGTGAGATAATCTGTCATATTTTTCTTAATTTATGCAATTAAGTGTTATTATAAATGGCATGTTTGTACATTTCTCGACATCCATCGGTACTGTTGGGGTTAGTTCACCAGTACACGCCGCTCATAAAGCTGTATCGTGAGATTCTTATGAATTATAATCCATATAGATATATTTTTGGGCCTAAACCTGAGCAACCAGGTGAGTTTTTTGAGCCAAGGTCCTGGAAGGTCACTGCAATAAAACAAGTAAAAAATGTTTAAAACAGTCATATCTTAGTCTAAACCTACAGTAATACTGTCAAACTATATATCGTTTGAAAGCTTGCAGTCTCTAGATGTTATATTTGTTGCCTGCTTTTCTAAAAAAGTTGATCTATTCTGTGATCCTAGTTCCTTGTGCCATCACAAAGTGTTATGAATCGTTTATGACACAGTAATAAATCATTTTGCGTCATACACTGTGTTCGAACATGTTTTTTTCATTTTTCTCCTATTAAAATCGTCTTTTAATATAGCAGTCAAGTGCCCGATGTGCCCCGCGGGGATCTGAGGACGGTCCACGAAGTGGCCAACGAACAGCAAAGAGGACTCTTCGCCCAGCTTGGCCGCCACAGAGTGAGGCTGGCCAACCTGGTTTGCCCACTCTGCGGCAAGCTGGTGAAATACCCCGAGAGTCACCTGGAGAAAGGCCACAGGGGCATGTCGGTAAGTCAGTCTTAAACTAAAACTTTTACATTAATGTATGAAATAACTGTCTGTTTTAAAGAATACTGAAATGTTGTTTTTATAATGTTTAAGGAGTCATCGCGCTCAGAGACGGTGAGGTCACTGGAGAGGTCGGTGACCGCGGGGAAGCTCAAAATATTGAGAGATACCAACCCCGCCATGCCCCTGGTCCCTGACTTCTCCCAGCCCGAGGCCCCTCCTCAGGTGCCGGCCTCACCAAACACCGTGGAGCACGAACGGAGCCTGATGGAGATATGGAGTAGGAATCGGTTGATCATCATCATAATCCTAATAATGCTGAAGTTACTCAATAAGTGAACTTAAATTGTTAAATGGTTTGTGTTTCAGATGAACGTTTTCCACCGGCCCAACACAATGAGTTGTCGACAGTTGATGTTGATTTTTATTTTTAGTTGGTAGTGTTTTTAATTTGTTTTGTTTTCTATATTGTGTTTTTGTATTGTGTTACACTTGTTTTTTAAATTAAAAAAAAGTTATTTTAATTGTGTTCTTGTCTTTTTTGGCTGCAAAACAAACTTGAAAGTCAGTGGAATGCATCCGAATGAGTGCGCCAAGCATGGTACATGTGGTTTCATCCATAAAAATTTATATAAAATGTAAAAAAGCATCTATAAGCACTTTTTCCGGGAACCCATTATTTGGCGGCCACTATGTAATCGGGGAAATGGGATGTCTTTGTATTCCCGGCTCCCGTTCATACCAGAAGGTCCCAGACGACTTGAAACTTAGTGGGATGTATCCGACAGAGTGTGCTTAGTACAGTTACAGGGGTTTAATCCATAAAACTTTATTCTGGGCCCCGGGGTCCTGGAGTTACGGGCGGTCAAAGTCTGGGCGTTTTTGCCTTATATCTCGGGAACGCAACGACCCCTTGGCTCGGGGAGGGTGTTGCTGGAAAGGGCTCAATGTGCCCCGTCGAACAAGACCACCCCCAAGGCCGGGGGCCCCCGGGTTCAGGAGCTAGAGCCGGTCAAAGCTGGACAGGAAGTGGCCGTATCTCGAAAAGGGAAGGTCCCAGGAGGTGGGGACTGTGCCTGGGGTAGGGTCCCTCTGGGCCGGCTGTACGGCCGGAGTTTGTTTATTTTTTTATTTTTTATTAAAAATAATAATTTAATAAAACTTAAATAAAATAAAAAAATAAAACTTTATTTTTCGACCGAAAAATCTAACAGGGGGGTACCCCTTTGAGTTTTTTTGGCCGAAATTTTTGAG
The DNA here is from genome assembly GCA_028476615.1 of Culter alburnus. NCBI lineage: Eukaryota > Metazoa > Chordata > Actinopteri > Cypriniformes > Xenocyprididae > Culter > Culter alburnus. Next base: position 193,864 of record JAOTNS010000534.1, read on the forward strand.
TTTCCCGGATCTTCTCGAAACTCGGGATTCTGATAGGGGGCGCTGAGTCGTAGACAGGAGCGCAAGTTAGGTGGCGCTAGACCCTTCCTGAGCTGAGATACGGATATCCCACTTTATATTTATTCCATTGAAATGAAATAGTGGGTTCGCGGGCGGTGGAATTTTGCGACGAAACTTGGTGCTACGGACTCGGGGGGGCCTGCCGAGTGCCGTAAAATAGTTTTTATCAGGTTTGGAACGACGGTTCAACTTGATGAATGAGAATGGTCTAACTGGTTAGTGAACAATCATGACAGCGGCCAAATATAGCGTTCCGCAGGGTTCAACATGGGGCAACAGGTCATTTTCCGACTATAGTGGGTAATCGGGCAAATAATGGGTTTTTGGGATGGGGGCGTGACTTAGGAGCGGTCATGGGTGGTCACCTGATCATTTGCCCACTGTAGTGGGTAATCGGGCGAATAGTGGGTTTTTGGGATGGGGGCGTGACCTGGAGGTGGTCAGCAGGTCACCTGATCGTTTGGCCACTATAGTGGGTAATTGGGCAAATAATGGGTTCGTGGGATGGGGGGCGTGGCTTAGGAGCGGTCAGCGGTGGTCACCTGGTCATTTGCCCACTATAGTGGGTAATCGGGCAAATAGTGGGTTCGGGGAACGGAGGGAAGCGAGAAAGTGACCGGGCCACCATTATACGAATGGCAGAGAAAGCTCATTCGAGTAGCCAGGAACTGGGACGTTGAGTCTGCCAGCCTCTGGATGCGGCCGGTACTGCCTCATAAGGGCCTCGGACTTGGGGGCGCTCCCGTTTGACCCTGGCTCAGGCTGACCGAAACGGCTCAGGGCGTGTCGGGGGGCCCGGGAGGGTCGGGGGAGCGTGTCGGCCGGCCCCCGAAAAATTCGGACCGGTCAGTGCGCAGCGCCCAAAAACCCACGCCCGAGGACCCGGTACGTAATGAGGAATCGGGTACTTGGCCGGATTCTCGCACTACCTAGAGGGTAACCAAATGTCCTTTTTTCCCCAGGACATGTCCTGTTTTCATGTCCTATCCTGGCTGTCCTGGTTGTTTTTTATGAAAGTGATGAAAATGTCCTGGTTTTCATTATTTTTCATTGGGCCATTAAATTGACCGGTGTTACGAGATTTTCGGTTTATGTTTTCATTAGTATGCACGATTTGTGCAGTCGATTGTAACTGAATAACAGATACTTTGTGTAACAGCAGAGCAACCTTCAGCTGTCGTCTACAATGAGTTCAGCTCGTGCTCTTCCTTTGTACCTTGTGATGTAACAGCTGATAGGCCTATATACATTTCTTTATAACTTTCATGCCTCTTTGATAAGAAACAAAAAAATGCAGGGAAAGATCAGCTCTACAGCAAAATATAGAAGGGCAAGCAAGAAGGATGAGAAAGAAAAACAGGATGAAGAGGAAAACGTGGATGAAGAAAACCAAAGATATAGACACTTTTTGTTAGTTAGTTTTTGTAATTTTGTGACAGCTATTTTTGTTAAATTTGGATCGCTAATATAGCAGAGGTATTTTTTAGTTTTTATTATTTATTTTTCTAATACAGAAGAGACATTAACTTGTCATGATACAATATGTTGAGTAACCTCTGAGAAGCCTATCTGAATTTGTGTATTTGGTTATAGTGTTTTGTAATATAACAATTTTATATCCATACAGAGGAGGCATTTTTTAAATGTATTGAAATTATAAGGCATCTTTGAGTAAACTTTGAGGTATCATTTGAGTATTGCCGGGCAGAGTGTCCTGGTTTTTGGTAATCAAAATATGGTCACCCTAACTTACACGATTTACACCTGACATTTCAACGTTTCTTTAGACATAAGTCTATTTTTTTGTGATTAGTATTCACTAAGTTACAGTTAATTTTCTGAGAACTATCAGATTGGACTTCGTTCAGATGGAGACGAGAGATCATGCATCATTTTAGTTTTCTTTATTTTACAAAAAGCACAAAGCATTTTGTTTTTACTCCGAGTGTACACAAATAAAAGAAGATATTCAACAGATTAAAATGGTGTATAACTCTTAATTGTATGTGCAACATTAACGGAGTATTTTGAGTCTCTTTCACAGTGGTAAGAAAAAAACTGCGGTGATATCGCCGGCGATACCTCAGAGTGTTAAATAAAATTAATGAGTACCTTTAGTGTTTTCAATGATGTGCAGTCTATGTATATCTGTTCACAGCTCAAAAAAATGTGTTCTGGTGTTTCATGACCCTTTAAGTACTTATTAAAATCAGATACTCTAAGACCTTTACTTAAGTTGTATTAGAATTGGTGACTTGAAACTTGTAAGAGAGTCATTTTCGAGTGAATCTTCATGTGACCCTTAAGGTCACCTTTAAATCTGAAACTCTTTCCACACTGACCACATGTAAAAGGCTTCTCTCCAGTATGAATTCTCATGTGGGCTGTAAGATTTCCTTTTACAGTGAAACTCTGTCCACACTGTTGGCAGGTGTAAGGCTTTTCTCCAGTGTGAATTCTCATGTGGATTTCAAATGTTCCTTTTTGACTGAAACTCTTTCCACACTGTTGGCAGATGTAAGGCTTTTCTCCAGTGTGAATTCTCAAATGGATTTCAAGTTTTCCTTTTTGACTGAAACTCTTTCCACACTGTTGGCAGATGTAAGGCTTTTCTCCAGTGTGAGTTCTCATGTGTCCCTTAAGGTTACCTTTAAATCTGAAACTCTCTCCACATTGCTGGCAGGTGAAAGGTTTCTCTCCAGTGTGAATTCTCATGTGTTCATTAAGGTTTCCCTTTTGACTGAAACTCTGTCCACACTGGGTACAGGTAAATGAGCTCTCTCCAGTGTGAATTCTCATGTGGGCTGTAAGGCTTCCCTTTTGACTGAAACTCTTTCCACATTGTTGGCAGGTGAAAGGCTTTTCTCCAGTGTGAATTCGCATGTGGACTTTAATGCTACCCTTATGTGCGAAACTCTGTCCACATTGTTGGCAGGTGTAAGCCTTCTCTCCAGTATGAATTCTCATGTGGACTATAAGGCTTCTTTTATGTGTGAAACTCTTTCCACATTGCTGGCAGGTGAAAGGCTTTTCTCCAGTGTGAATTCTCATGTGGGCTATAAGGTTTCCTTTTACAGTGAAACTCTGTCCACATTGCTGGCAGGTAAAAGGTTTCTCTCCAGTGTGAATTCTCATGTGTACTTGAAGGTTTACTTTCACAGCGAAACTTTTCCACACTGTTGGCACGTGAAAGGCTTTTCTCCAGTATGAATTCTCAAGTGGACTAGAAGGTTTTCTTTAAGTGTGAAACTCTTTCCACACTGTTGGCAAGTGAAGGGGCTCTCTCTAGTATGATCTTTCAAGTGAACCTGAAGGTTTCTGTGTTGATCAAAACTCTTTCCACACTGTTGGCAGATGAAATAACTTTTATTTCCAGTCTTTTGAGCTCTTTTTTGTAAGGAGGTCTTTTTAGCCTGTATCGATCTTTTCCCAGTCATGAAATCATGTTTATCATGTTTTTTCTCTTCTTCCATTTCATTAAGTTCATGACTCGCTTCTTTCAGTGTCATTAGGTCTAGGGCAAAAACCGACATAAAACAATTTAGACATTTAATACATCAAAACCAACAACATGTATGATCTATACCCTATCCTATCCTATGTATCAGGGATGGGCAACTTTGGTCCTGGAGGACCACTGTTTTGCAGAGTAAAGTTTCATCCCAAATCAACCTACCTATCTGTAAATTTCAAGCAGTCCTGAAGACTGAAGACAATTTTGCTGGTGTGTTTGATCAGGGATGGAGCTAAACTCTGCAGAATAGTGTCCCTCCAGGACCAGAGTTGCCCATCCTGTCTATAGATCTTATACTCAATACACCAGTGGTTTTCAAACCTGGTCCAAAGGGACTCACCACTGCACATTTTATATGTCTCCTTTATTTATCACATATGGTTAAGAACATCATCTTGTTAGAAGAGAGCTGACACTGAATTTGCAGCTTTAACCGCAAACTAATGTTCATCTATTGCAGGGGTGTCCAATCCTGCTCCTGGAGGGCCACTGTCCTGCAGAGTTTAGCTCCAACCCTAATTAAACACACCTGAACCAGCCAATCAAGGTCTTACTATAGGCTAGAATTCTAGGCAGGTGTGTTTAGGCAAGTTGGAGCTAAACTCTGCAGGACAGTGGCCCTCCAGGACCGAGTTTGGACACCCCTGATCTATTGGGATAAAACTGGATCCATTATAGACCTAAATGTACTGAAATTAATTCACACAAAAGCTCTTCTGTACTCCGGTGTGGTTACGATCTCAGTACTTCCGTACCGCACCCAAGCATAATCCAACCATAACTCTTCACGTGGCCCAGGGCATGGTACGGAGCAATTACACTAGTAAAATGAACCAGACTTAAGGCCTGTACACACCGGGACGAATGTCGTGCGTGCGATTATCGCCAACTTTATTTCCTCGTGACTAAACAAAGGGTGCCAATGTGAGTGTGCACACCGACACGAAAAACGCCAGGCGTAAAAGCATAATTTTTTAAAAAACGCCTTGTTTTTGTTTTTTTGGGGGGGTTTGACACGTCGCGTTAAACTGGCAACCAATGAGAGTGGTGCTTTTGTTCATGTGCCTGGAGATGCTGAAATTACAGTAAAACACGACTTGGTGGCTCTCAAGCACGAAACGGTCTTGCTGAGCTCACATTGATACCAAGACGGCAAAGAGAAAGTAAGTAGACGAAGAAGACCCCTACAAACCATCCCTGGGTCTAAAACAGCTCCTTAGCTTCCTAGGTCGTGTATCAGTATACCGTGTAAATGAATGTGGCCGACTCCCTGATCAGTGCCCTGACTACTGAACAAGGGAGATGATTGAGACACACGCTATGGGTGCTGTTTGTTTTGTTTTATCTTTTACATTGGAGAAATATAGTTGAGAATGTCTATTTCATAAATATGTTTATTTGCACTACCGTTCACCTGCACTACTGTCATTGTGACTTATTTGCACTACCGTTTCTGACTACCATCTCTCATGTTACATATAAGCCATTTTATATCTGCATTTTTATCTTCTTTAACTTAATTAAAGGTGCCCTAGAACTTCTTTTTAAAAGATGTAATATAAGTCTAAAGGTGTCCCCTGAATGTGTCTGTGAAGTTTCAGCTCAAAATACCCCATAGATTTTTTTAATTCATTTTTTTATCTGCCTATTTTGGGGCATCATTAACTATGCATCGATATATAGGTTGCAGCCCCTTTAAATCTCGTGTTCCCCCGCCCCCGGAGCTCGCGCTTGCCTTGAACAGCATAAACAGTTCACACAGCTAATATAACCCTCAAAATGGATCTTTACAAGATGTTCGTCATGATAGAACTTTTTGGCCTTAATTCTAAGCGGTATGTGTGGAGAAAACCAGGCACTGCTCATCACCTGTCCAATACAATCCCAACAGTGAAGCATGGTGGTGGCAGCATCATGCTGTGGGGGTGTTTTTCAGCTGCAGGGACAGGACGACTGGTTGCAATGGAGGGAAAGATGAATGCGGCCAAGTACAGGGATATCCTGGACGAAAACCTTCTCCAGAGTGCTCAGGACCTCAGACTAGGGATCGACCGATATGCATTTTTTAGGGCCGATGCCGATACCGATTATTACAGATCAAGGAGACCGATAACTGATATTTTGAACCGATATGTGTCTAGTGTAAAAATAAAATATATATATATATGTATGTGTGTGTGTGTGTGTGTTATAATTAGCATTTTATTTGCAACCCAGAATTGCATTAAAATCACACACAACCCATATTGTAATAGTGTTTTTTTTTTATTTTTGATGTGTAAAATGTTTGTTTGACTGTTTATCACGGCGATACAAACTAGGAAGTATACAGGACAGCGTCATCCAGAAACGTGCAATGTGAGATTATTGACAATTTACGTTATTAGCATAGGGTTATTAGTCAAATGAGAGAGCGCAGCCGCGGAGATAACTAAATCAGGAATAGGGAGCTCGCGTCGCGTCAGAGCTCACACTTGATGCCCTTTCAGCTCTTCAAAATTGCATAATGGTAATTCTGAATCTGTATGATAAATTATTTTGCAATCATGTTAGAATAAAGCAATATTTCTCCAAATATGCGCAATTTTTTTGACTAAGAGCCCTAACGGAACGGACGCTGTTCAGTGAAGCTATGTGAACAACACAAAAAAAAAGCAGCAGACGTAAGTGAATTCATTCGTGTTGATAATCTATTCACAATATAACGTTAAGTTGGCCGAATGGTGAGAGAAGTAGGTTTTAGTTTCACTATCTCAGCACTGATGTGATGATCCGTTAAAGCATATCACTGCAATGACGGACATTGACCGGGAATTCACAGTATAATAACTGAACGGGGCTTGTCATCATAAATCGATTATATTTAGGTGTTTTGCAACTTCAGTGTAGTGATTTATTGCAACTTCAGGAACGTTTACTGCATTCTTACCTTCGAGAGATAACTTATTGATGTGTGATGATGATCACTGAAGCAGCTCCTGTGCTTTCGGTGTGAGAGCGGAACATTTTCCAGCCGCGCCAGCCGTATTGATTGGCCAGGCTCGTGACTCCCAACAAATCAGACGGACGATGGGCGGGGCTTAGTCTAGGCCACAGAGCGGTGCGCTCTGACTGAGGTGGCTGGATCAGTGCCAGATCGCGCATTTCAAAATAAAATGGTTTTATCGGCAAATCGGTTTTGAAAATGGCCGATACCGATAACAATAAAAATGCTTAATATTGGCGCCGATAATCGGTCGACCCCTACCTCAGACTGGGCCGAAGGTTTACCTTCCAACAAGACAATGACCCTAAGCACACAGCTAAAATAACGAAGAAGTGGCTTCACAACAACTCCGTGACTGTTCTTGAATGGCCCAGCCAGAGCCCTGACTTAAACCCAATTGAGCATCTCTGGAGAGACCTAAAAATGGCTGTCCACCAACGTTTACCATCCAACCTGACAGAACTGGAGAGGATCTGCAAGAAGGAATGGCAGAGGATCCCCAAATCCAGGTGTGAAAAACTTGTTGCATCTTTCCCAAAAAGACTCATGGCTGTATTAGATCAAAAGGGTGCTTCTACTAAATACTGAGCAAAGGGTCTGAATACTTAGGACCATGTGATATTTCAGTTTTTCTTTTTTAATAAATCTGCAAACATGTCAACAATTCTGTATTTTTCTGTCAATATGGGGTGCTGTGTGTACATTAATGAGAAAAAAAAATGAACTTAAATGATTTTAGCAAATGGCTGCAATATAACAAAGAGTGAAAAATTTAAGGGGGTCTGAATACTTTCCGTACCCACTGTATGTCATTTGAGTGCACTATATCTGCAAAGAGTGAACGAAATAAAGTGAGTGAATTCGGACACTGACGTATCTGTCCGTCGGAGAGCTGGAGCTGCCACAGAAACCGCTCAACACTTGATAAAACTACTTTTATCCTCATGTTACTTCATAAAATAATATTAATAACAATCTTAATGACTTTATTTTGTAATCATACATACCATACCTGCCAGCTTTGAAGTTTAATCGATTGTATGGTTTGTCATGCTTAATATGTGTTCATAATCATTAAATACTATAAAAAAACTGAAAACAAAAATAAACACATTAACAAGTGTACAATAATTCATATATTTATTAATTTTAATAAAGTTATTTTTAGTTTGTTAGAATCTCATGCTCACAGATGACGTGGTCGTTGAGCGCCCTCAGGCGACTGTTATGATTGCATTTGAATGAATAAGCTACCTATAGATGATTAACAAATATTAGTATTAAATATTATTAAATATATTAAATAAGTATTAAATATTATTAAATATAAGTTGTACTTTCTGTAATTTAATATTGACTGAAAAATATTACAGAACTATGAGTTTCAGTTTGTGGTGTATTTTTGTAAATTGTATTTAAGTAACTTGAATGTAAAGTAATTAGTAATCTGATTACTTTTTACATGTAGTAATCAGTAATGTAATCAAATTACAATTTTAATGTAGTAATTTGTAATTTGTAGTGGATTACTTTTTTTGAGTAACTTACCCAACACTTTATACAGTAGGGGTGCTGTTACTAATCCGAATCGGTAACAAACCTCCGAATCCAAACACAGGCGAAGAAGAAGCAGAAACAAACGATAAAAGCTTTGACCCCGCATTCTTCATAACGCTTACGCTGAGTGTCCTACGCCTTCCCTATTTAAGTTACGGAAAAAAATGAAACTGGTGCCGCGTTTGTTCCGTAAGTTGAATAGGGAAGGCGTAGGACATTCAGCGTAAGCGTTATGAAGAATGCGGAAGGGGAAAGTACGTTCAATGCAATATTTTGTTTATAAAGCATAAACGGTTGTATTTTTTTCGAAAATGCCCAATCGATTCACTAGATAAGACCCTTATTACTCATCTGGTATCGTTTAAAGCCCTTGAAGCTGCACTGCCATTGGTAATCCCGAAAGCATGAGTCCCTAATCCTTTAAGTCATAATAGCATAATGACAAATAGCATAAAGCATAATTAAGTCATAACAGCTCGCAGGCTATCAACACTCGGGTAATGACGGCGTAAATGACACTTCAGAGGCACTTGATAATTACAGGCAGGTGTGTTCGATAAGGATTGGATCTGAACTCTGCATGCATGTAGATCTAAAGGAACAGGATTGGGCATTCCTGCTCTATGTTCATCAGCTAATTATTAGAGACTCATGATCGGAAATGGATATTTGTAATAAATCTACAAAGTGTCCTGGGCTGCGTTCAAGTAGAGATTTTTAAGCCCTTCCCTTGCTCGCTTCCCTCCATCTTGTCAACTCGGATGACACTATTTACATTGAACGAGTGCTCAATACTGGCAGAATCTGTCTAGCTACTTTAAATGTAACTCTCTAAGTTCATGATTGCTTAATCTGTATGGAGCTGCCTTGCAGTCAGATGCAACTTATGTTCCAGAAAATACTGTAAAGGCTTGAATATGTGCGTTGCCACCTTTTCTAAATAAAAGAAAGAACAGTGAGCAGATCTTTTTTGTATTATTCGATTATTTTTTTTTATCTTGCACCTGGCAAAGACGCTTTGAATGTGTTTGACTATGTGACTCTCTCACGCCACATAAAATGTACACATCAGGCGTTGTTATAGGAAACATGATCAAAGTTGCTGCAGAAACAAGGTTTTATTTGTTGCAAAGTGCCGGACAAGCAGAACATGACAATATAACGGAGAAAATGTTTTGAGACCAGTGAAGACGACAGCACAGAATAAAGCCATCCATACCTACTGCCGCTGCCTCAGAAAATGCAGGAGTCCAACGCGGCTGCACAATGTCATGATGTAAATAAGACAAAATCTGTACTGCAAGCCCTTCTTGTTACTTTTTTTTTGGCTTATGCCTACCAATGCAATGCAATGAAACCAATGCAGATATTCCAGAAAATGAAAGAGTGGCATGAACACACAAATCGGATCTGAACAGCTGCGATACACAGTGTGGACGTCAAAAACTTTGGATTTGAATTTGGACTGAACATTGTTTTTGAACTTATTTCAGTTTATATCTGAACTTTAACAAAACATGTAATTGATAACCATGATAATTTTGTCACAATAATCACGGTATGTAATTTTCACATCATTTCACCTCTAGCCTCAATCTGCTCATTCATTTCTAACCTACACCTGAACCACGAATGACAAGGTAAATATTTTTCACTGGTTTCATCAAATATTATCAGTTCACTCGGTTCTACTTCAAAATGTTTTACACACTTGCCCTGCTGACTTTCCTCCATATGACACACACACATGAAATGATTATTGATGTAAAATGTTTCAATCAGGACTTATTTATTGCTTGATTTAATGTTCAATTACTGCTATTTATGTTCAGGTATGTTAAATGTTAGTACAGCACTTTTGAGCATGAACAGAAAAAAATACTTTCATTGTTCTCTATTCAGAAGAAGATATTGGGTTTAATGTTGCACAAAATACTCTCTATTTCTGTAGATCTGGACATTTTAATAATGATCAAATGACTGAGTTCAGCTGTGAGAAAAAAACCAACCTGTTTGTTTCTCAGTTTCTTCATGTTTCACTCTGAATGTTTCTTCAATCTTTATTTCTTCAGTCTCATCTTTAATCTTATTTTCTTCAGTTTCCTCTTTAATAAACTCCATCTTTAAGAAGAGAATAATTAACAGAGTTAATGGTCTTAAATGGACCTGTTCAAACAACAACAACAACAACAACAAAAAAACACTCAAAACTAACACTGCAAATTATTAAACTTAATATTTAGGCATTTATGACTGATGGAAACATGATTAGTTAGTTTGTTAGTGTTTGTTGTTGTCGTTCATGTTCACTGTTTGAGCAGCACGAGTCGTGATTCACCGAATCATTTCTCAAAGTGTTTGATTCAATTGACTCGGAGTTGAAAAGTTCAGTTTCTCCATCATTACTCTCCAGACACTGAACTCGTGTTCATGATAAACTGATTTATGATTTATAGAGAGAGAAATGAGCCGCAGGTTTACTGTTTCTCATCAGTGGATATGAGCTTTACTCACAAATATCCTTCATTAGAGTTAGATAAATAAATCAACATTAAATGGTAAATAAACTAATATTTCACAAAGCTTGTATAAAAAAAAAAAAAAAAAAAAAAAAAACTATAAATCATTGAACTGTCTTCATCGATTAAAACCGATTAAATTCTTAAAACAAACCTTTCTTCAGCAGAATTACAGCAGATCCAGGAGCTCGGCGCAGTCTTATGACGTCATGACGTCACTCCAAAATAAAAGTCCTGTTCACACACAGCATTGTCTACAATCACAGAAGTGCATAGAAATGTAACAATTTTTATCAGGTAATCTTTCTAGTAATACTCAAACAGTGACAAACATGATACAAACACAAATGTTAAAAACGTTGTTTGAGTTCATAAAGCAGAGTTCATTCATGTGTCCAAATTGAACACACTGAATCAGTGTGTTTCACCAATATAAAAATGTGGACAAGTTCATTTGATCCTAAACATGGGTATAAAAGGTGTAAAAAGTTATCTTTCAAGAATCAGTTTAAGTAAAAGATGCACCAAAATTAAATGCAATTCATTCAATACTGAAGTATTGCTAAAAGGTTCAGTCAAATTAAAAATGTAATCTTTCACATATTTGTAATTAAATCAATAGCAAGAAAAGTCTTCATTGCTAAAGGATTAGTCCACTTTTAAATATACTTTTCCTGATAAATTTACTCACCCCCATGTCATCCAAGATGTCCATGTCTTTCTTTCGTCAGTCGAAAAGAAATGAAGGTTTTTGATGAAAACATTCCGGGATTTTTCTCCATATAGTGGACTTCACTGGGGTTCAATGGTTTGAAGGTTTCAGTGCAGCTTCAAAGGGCTTTAAATGATACCAAACGAGGAATAAGGGTCTTATCTAGAGAAACGATCTGTCCAAAAAAAAAAAAAAAAAAAAAAAAAAAGCGTTTTAACCATAAATGTTCATCTTGAACTAGCTCTCGTTCTTCTTCTTCTCAATTTGAATTCCAGCAGTGTAGACACTGCTAAGTGTATTACTGCCCTCCACAGGTCAAAGTTTGAACTAATTGTTATATACAATATGCTAGTTCAAGTAACAACTACTTCAAACTTTGACCCGTGGAGGGCAGTAATACACTTAGCAGTGTCTACACTGCTGGAATTATAATAGAGAAGAAGAAGAAGAGAGCTAGTTCAAGATGAACATTTATTGATGAAACATTTTTTTTTTAAAAATATATATATATTTCTCTAGATAAGACCCTTGTTCCTCGTCTGGTATCAAAAGCCTTTGAAGCTGCACTGAAACTGTAATTTTGACCTTCAACCGTCTGGAGGCCATTGAAGCCCATTATATGGAGAAAAATCCTGGAATGTTTTCATCAAAAACCTTAATTTCTTTTAGACTGAAGAAAGAAAGACATGAACATCTTGGATGACATGATGGTGAGTAAATTATCAGGAAAATTTTATTTGCAAGTGAACTAATCCTTTAACAGCCCGTTTTGTCACTCAATTATTAGTACAAAAACAACTTCCTCACACCTACAACTCATCAGTATTATGTTAAACAATGTATTATATACAAACTGTAACGTATTTGATGTATTTATATCAGGGCCGGCCCAGGCTCTGTTGGTGCCATAGGCAAGATTTTAGATTTCTGTAAAAAGTCTTAAGTAGGCCTAGATAAGAAATATGTAGTTTTAGAACAACTTATTTCTACATTGAAGAAACTGAATTCCAATGATTGTACAAAAATTGTTTTATGTATAAATGAATTTCACTGTATATTGTCTGAAGTAAAGTAATTTATGTACAGTTTTATAACTCATATTTACATATATAAAAATGTATAAATTTGTTCCAATGTATATTTTCTATCTACTGTACAAATTATAACATTAAATCAAAGTAACAACATTTAAATGACAACTTGTTTTTGTAAAAAAAAAAAAAAAAGTTGAACTAACCTAAAATGTCTGTTTTTTGGATTAAAGGAATATTTCACCCGGAAATAAAAACTCGGGCAACCCGAGATGAAGATGAGTTAGTTTTTTCATTAGAACAGATTTGGATAAATTCAGCATTACATCACTTGCTCACCATTGGATCCTCTGCAATGAATGGATGCCATGAAAAGGAGAGTCCAAACTTCTTGTGAAGTGAAAAGCTGCATGTTTGGATCCATTCACTGCAGAGGATCCATTGGTGGAGAAAGTGATGTAATGATGTAATTTCTCCTAATCTGTTTCGATGAAGAAATAAGCTCATCTACATCTTGGATTGCCTGAGGGTGAGTACATTTTCAGCAAATTTTTTTTGGGTGAAACTTTCCTTTAAAATAGAGGTCCTTGAAAATGTGTCAGTACAGCACAAACAGTCCACATCTGGTTGACTGAACCACATAGTGAAAGGGGTAGGACACCATCAAAAATGTAATATTCTTTGATGCGTCTGATAGCCCTCTCTACATGTATCCTCAAGCGGGCAATCTCTTGGGTGTGTGCAATTTCATCTTTACTGAACTGTCCGCTTGGCCCTGTGAAAGTTGGGGTTACAAGACTGAAATCTCTGTCAGCAGGGAGGTCTCTGATAATAAAGCCCTTATCAGCCATTACTTCATCACCTGGCTCAAGGAGTTTTAGAATGCCTGACTCTTTGGTGATTTCCTTGTCAGAGATGGAGCCGGTGTATAGGTTGCTTACAAAGCTAACTGACCCAAAGGGGGTGATGCCAATCAGGGATTTCAAAGTTGTCATGAGAGTATGTCACCGTGTTAAGAACATTTGAGCTTGCTGTTTGAATATGGATCTCTGTACAATCTAGCACAACACGCGTTTTGGGAAATTAGCATTAGCTCATCTACAGCCTCTCTACTTGGCCATACTGGTAGTGTGCCAAGCATAAAATAAAGATAGTTAGCCCAAGTTATACATATCCGACTGACTGTGGCCTTTGACAGATTAAACCTTACAGCTAAATCTGCGGAAAGAAGCCCCTGCCTCATACGGCAGAGAAACAAGAAAAACTGGTCAAAGAGACAAATGTTGTGAGCATGAAAGCCAGCTGTTACAGTCTGTTCTGTTTTATTAAGTCTTTGCATTTGACTCCATCTCACCAGAGACTGTGCTGTAGGTTGAAGAGACAGATAGAGTGCTTTGAGGGTCTCATAATCATTAAATCCTGGGTAAAACAGGATCATCTTGGGCTCACATTGAAATCGCTGTAGACAAAACTGCTGACTTCTTAAATTTTCATTTTCCTTTGACGAGCAATTTCCTTCTGTGCTGCAGTCAGCTGCTCTTCCATGGTAGGAGACGTTTCCAGGTAATCATGGTCTTGCAATGCCCCAAAACCATTGTTAGATCTGTGTATTAAGAAAGAAGAGAAAATTACATGAAAAACAAAAATAACCATCAAGGAGGTCATAAGATATGTTTACATGCTCTAATTTTCATCAGTGAATTACATGCTTAATTTATTTTCTTTAACTTTTTCCCCCTGCCCTTAGGTCTGATATAATGACTCACTCTTCTCTTGTGTTCTGGTCAGGAAACGAATCGTGGTCCTCTTCTTCTTCCTCGAGTGTTTCAGTATCACAGACACAGGGTTTCTGCAGGGTTTAATCAGTCAAATTTAAGACTTTTTAAGACCTTTTTATGACCATTATGATTTGAATTTATGACCTACACGAATTACGATAAATAATAAATAACTTCAGTCATTAAAATTCCTTTCAAAAGTCTTTATTATTGACTTTCATTGAAAGTAACAAGTTTTATTATTTAAAGAGTAATTCTATTATTTCTTAAGATTAAGAAACTGAAGCCTTCGCCTTCTTTTTCTTGAGTATCAAGAACACAGGAACACTTAACAATTGTAACATTGTAAATTAATTATTTTATGGCATTACTTTCCAAAATAACAAGTCAGTCAGTCAGTGTGTCTACATTTAATTGTAACATTGTGAAGTAACATTGTAAATTAACAATTATTTTATGGCATTACTTTCCAAAATAACAAGTCAGTCAGTCAATCAGTCAGTGTCTGTCTACATTTTTCTCAGTTCGTCTCCTTTAATGGTGATCTCCTCCTCAACCTTTTTCAGCTCAGCCAATTTCTCCTTGCTTGCCCGCCTGAGGGCGTTTGATTTTGAAAGAACCCGATTTGCCCTCTGCTTCCTCTGCCAGCATGTCAGCCTCTCTGGCGAGACAGGTGGAAACCTCTTGAACAGTGGTTTTCTTTCTCTTAAGGTCGGTCAAATACTCCTCTGCCAGCTTTCTTTTCTGTGTCCCTGCTTCACTCTCCTTCCTTGCACGCTGCTGATCAAGGAAAATGCGGTACCTCGACCTGGCTGCACCCACCGATACCAGCAGTTCCTTTGTGAGGGGAACTTTGGTCACCCCACCGTGCAAATCTACATAATCACACACAAGTCTATGTGCAATCATTGTCTCTTCCTGCATATTGTCAGTCTCAACCTCCTTGTTCACAGAGAACCCCCTTTCAACTGAAGCTTGTCCATGAGAAAGGAGGAGCAGCTTCTGGCAAAATGCCCAAGCCACTGGATAGGCACGGCTTAAACAGCTGCACAAGAAGGTGTCCAGCCGTTTTACCATTGGCTGGAAGGAGAGAAACTCTTCATTCCTACACTCAAGAGTCAGGAGAGCCTCAAACTGTTGTAGAATGACATCCCTTAAAAAAAAAAAAAAAAAAAAAAAAAAAAAACGTTACAAAAGGGAATTAGTTACAATTATATTGATATATTGATCCACTTTAACCTCTATAAAGACTACAATAACATTTGGTTATGATGGTTTAAATTCAGGTTTTTTCCTAAGATTTCAGAGGACATAGAAACTCTATGTCACTAAACTCAGATAAATACAAATTTAAACTCATGACCAGAAAATGTGTTAATCTGCAACACCTGCATGTTCACTCATCCAGTTTGTTTTGTTGATTACTGTTGTCAGGATACCTTTCATTTTGAGACTATAAGCCACCTTCTAATTTTTACATTTATTTTCTCAAATGTGTTAACACTAATTAGGTTTTATGTGCTTCCTAAAAACACTCAGGTGATGCACGTAAACTTTAAGCAAGGAAAACCCCATGTAAAATAATCCTAAATCATGAGCCACTGCACACAGAACAGGTGCAGGACCATTACAAGAGGAAATGACAAAAGCTAGAGATCCACCTAAAAAATACCCCTGATGGGAAAAGAGAAAAGGTATATAAATGTAGCAAATGTCTGTAAGATGGCACAGTTAAGTATAATGCTGTAAACACAGTCTAATAAACACTTATATAATTAGTATAATTCAGTGTGGTACTCTAACTTTGGTCAAAGCCCCTTCCAGAACTACTCCTACCAGCAGATACACCTCCTGCCAGCTGCTTTGCCTGTAGAAAGGTCTGCACCAGACATTTCATTTGTTCCTTGCACCTGTCTGGGTCTCTGAACATGTTAGAGGGGTCCAGACAGGCCATCTGCCTAACAGTGGCGTATTTGAGTGGGCTCTTCTCCTGCACTTTTCTGACTATATTAGTCAGCCCCTGCATGCAGTCCCTTCTAAATTCAAGGACTCTGAGATCTGATATTTTAGTGTCCTGAAGAGGGATGTACAATAAAAACACAAGTAAGTAGAATGTACAACACAATGATTCCTGCTTCTTGTATCCTGACCAAAATTTCTAAAATTACTTCAAACTACAACTTCAAAATTGACCATAATACCTTCAGGGCTTTATCTGCACCTAGGCCAATGTCAATTTTCTGTGGGAGGAGCAAGTTCTTCTTCTCACTCAAGTCCAGCTTGGTGAGCTGTAGTTTTGTAATGTCCTGCAGGACTTCTCGCTTCACAAACCGCCTCAGTATACTCTGTCAGAAGAAAAATCCAGATGAAAATGTAAGTGCCCTACATCCATATTTTTCATGCAGTAATGTCACAGTTTTAACAAAGAAAAAATTAACAAAGGTTGAAGAATTTTATCCATTAAACACAGTGTATATAATACATATAATACTCATACCTAATTATAGTAGCTGAGGAGCCAGACAAGCACAAAAGTTATTTTTAAATTACCTTGATCAACTTAGCCAAGTCTTTGGCAAGGAATGGCATTACTGGCTCATCCGTCTGGTACCTCTTCAGGAAGGGGTCAAAGGTACGGGCGATGGTCGCAAAAAAATGCAACTTTGCCAAGATCAGGGGATCCTTTTGAGCGGCCTCTATTGTATCATACGAGCCTGTACCAGGGTTTGGCAGCTCCTTTTCTTTTCACCGCATCCACATACAGCTGAAGTGAAGGCCAGACCTCCAGAGCTCTCTCTACCACAGGCAGGTTCTCCAACCATGGCCACAGAATGATAGCGGGAACACTGATGACTTTGTGACTGTCACGTAGTCTTCCCTCCTCGCTGGAACATTGTTAAAGAGTATGTGCATTGCTCTTAACAGCTTTTCCACCTGCCACATGGAGAAACCTGCCTTGAAAGCATTATGCAGAGTATGAAGCCCACAGCTCCCCACGGACACCAGCTGCACCCCCATACATTTCATTTAAGTCGGATTGGAGAAGCTCAAAGAACTTTAAATTTACATTGGGCCCATCCATCGATACAGAGACCAGCCTGCTGAGATTCAGCTGCTGCACACACTCCTTGAGGGGAAAAAAAAAAGATGAGGATAAATAAATATACCACTTAATTGATAACACACACATGCACATACACACACACACACTTTTGCACTTTTCAAGTTCAAGCAAGTATAATGTTTGACTAGGCCTACATGTCTGTTTCTATTCAAGTTATCCATGTGGGCTGTTTCTGAAAATACAACCACGCCATGCAATTGATGAAACAAATTAAAAGATTTAGATTATATATAGTTATATTATATATAGATATTTTTCTATTTTCTCAAAGAGTATGGCTACCCAGATAGCAAACTGACATAGAATCAACGTAGAAACGACGTTTCTCGTGACATCGAAACGACGTTGATCCCGACGTTGATCCGGCATCAGTTTGCTCATCGGGTAATGTTGAATCAACGTCAGACACTCCATTCAAATCTAACGGAAAATCGACGCAATTGGTTTGCTTACAGAACGTTGAAACGATGTTGATTTTCGGATGGTTGAAAACCACGTTGTAGAATCAACACATTCAACATAAAATCGATCTAATTGGTTTGCTTACCTAACGTCGAAACGATGTTGATTTCAGCTGAGTGAAACGACGTTGTAGATCAACACGAATTCAATCTAACTGGTTTGCTTACCCAACGTTGATGTTGATTTCATTTGGGTGAAATAACTCTATACAATTAACACATTTTCTACTTATTTTAAAATCTCAAACACTTAATACTAAAAGATAAGCCTGTTTACAAAATAATCACACATCACAATCAGTTAACATTGCTTTAATATTTACAAAATACAAATAGCCTACATCGTTAGAGCATACAAACCTTCTATACAAGACTAGCATAGAAAAGGCATTTACACTCAAATACACACAAAGAGGTATACAAGTTAATTATTAGCTATTATAAATAGTCTCAAGCTACAAATTAAAAGCAATATTTACTCAAGTATAAAACTGGTCATGTTCTTTTGTACCAAATGTGTTATTTTTATTGGAGCACAAAAGGAGATGCAAGGCAGAACATCAAGAGACTGACAGCCTGAGTCAGAATACGGCATCAGTTTCTTTTCTTGCTGTGACTGAGACTTTATGACTCTCTCCTTTTGTGTTCAACAAAAATAAAGACATATGGGTCACTAGATGATTTATAAAGAAATCTTACCCTTAAAAATGGAGGACAGAAGAATATAGACGATGAATTGGTTTTCCTTTGCAATTAAAATGTAAGTTCCTTGCTCTTGTAACAGGGATGTAAACTCATCAGGGATGAAAAGGGTGACAAAGATGTAACCCACAATTTCAATACAATGGACAATAAAATATATATTTTTAATTACTTTTTTAATTTCAAGGTTTATGAATATTTAAATTTATTTCATAATTATTATTGACATTTATATCAAAATTAAAATATTTAATCTTTATCTAAATGTAAACCAGTGTCAATTCATGAAGTGCCCCAATGATTTAACGGATTCACTCCTGTAATTGGATAAATGCGAATGTCACTCCTGAAAATTTGTAGTGCAGGTGGTTCTCTAGCAGCGTAAAAATAAAACTGAATACAGAAAGCAATGTGCATATTTATTATAATATTGCTCATTTATTATAAGTCTATAGCCCCCAGCTGTTAGAACAGTGACTCAATTATGCACATGCTGTATTGTATCTGGCATTATTGTAGTGAAACTGAGCAACTGACAGTGGAAGGTGTAGACAATATTTCAGTGAAGTCATCAAAATGTTTTAGTAGTTGAAAACTTAGTTCCTTTCTCTCTCAAAAACACAACACAACAGTTACACCTTTTAAATTTCAGAGTGTCTATTTACATAAAGTGCAAATAGCATCCCTTGTTGGCAAACGCTATTTACACTAGCTTTTGGGCCACTCAAGTTTTAAAAAAAGCACAGAAGGCAACGTCTTCAGTGACACAGCAGTAGCGAGTAGGGAGTTCTGGCTTTTGATGCAGGTTCAAATCTGCCTTTTGCTAAGCTCACATTTATTTTCAATAAAAATGAAAATAATGTTCTAAAAGTGGAACTAAACTGAACGAGTGTTTAATAATATTAAAATGTTTATTGGGTAGGGTTAGGAGAAGGTGTAGGGAGGGTTTTATTCTACCAATAAGGCAGCATCCATTTAATCATTTTAATAAATACAATCATTTACACTCTATATTATTGCATCCTGTTAATGTACAAAAATACTGAGGTGCAAATAGTATCTGCCAATATTAAGTAGGCCTATAGATAGCATCTATTTACTCTTATTGCAAAGAATTGATACTTTACATGGTGTAAATAGAATCTATCACTATTTTCACCTAGTGTAAGAAAATGTGCTATTGTCACTTAGTGCAAATAGCCGCTGCCTTTAATTTTTTTCATTGCAGGTGCACTAAATCTATTCTACAAATCACAAATTAAGAAATTCATAGGCTCAATTTTTTTGTAGATCAGTAAAACTTTGGCCAATCATGCACATTTCTTTGTGTATGATTTTGTGAATCACCTACACTGTTTGGCTATTCTCATGTGGTAACATTAAAGAAATATTAAGTGCTAGCTAAAAACAAACAAACAAACAAACACAGTTTGTAATAAAAAAAATCATACATAAAAGAGACTTGTATCCCTTTAATATAGACTAAAATATTGAATGTCAAATAGTAGCATTTATAATAAATATTTAGCTACTGTTCATTTCTTGCCAAAACCATACTTCTATAGTGCATGTAATTTCGGGGTGGTGCAGTGTTGATTACTGATTGATTAATAATGACAGATCAGACAAGGTCAGATTGTATATCTTTACATTTTGAATATATTTGTTAAAATTTGAATTCATGTTAATAAAAAAGATACTGCAAAGTGTGAGATCATATCAGGACTGTTACAGTGTCTGAAGAGCACGGCTTAAATGTGAGCATATGAATTTCTTAATTTGTGAAATAGGATTTGTGCACCCCCAATGAAGAATTTGAAAAGGTGTAGCTGTTTTTGTAACTGGAGAAAAAAGTTTGCAACTTTTAAAAATCCTTTCAAATTTTTAAATAAAAAAATAAATAAATAATTTACTGATGTATGACTATTCTTTAAAATTAGAAATCCCACTGTCACAGGTGCTCAGTTTTGCTATAGTAATACCCTCACAGAGCATGGTAGTAATCAGCCATCCATTTAAAAGCAGAGGTCTTTGTGGTGTACTGTTGGTACATCTGTCCAGGCCAACATCTGATGTCCTGATGCCTTCAACTGGGGATCCCTGAGAACCTACAATAGAAATAGTACAGATCAAAATCATACATCATACATACCCATTACAAAGTATCTCATCTGGTAACACAAATTATCATTCCAGGTTTAGTTTAAGTTTAGCTCAATATACAATATTTGTGGCATGATAATGCCCAAAAGAAATTATTTCAATTCGCCCCTCTGAATATTCCTCTAACGTGGCATTTTGTGAGAAGACCAATGACCTTGTCACGTCTTCTTTTACATTGTAATTTTCATATAAGAGAAATAATTAATGCAAAATATGAAACATCCATGCATTTACAAACCTCATTTGGATAAATACAATGGTGGAAAACTTGAATCAGTGTTACACAGGAAAGCCTGTCAGTGATGTGCTGTAAAGTAAAAGGAAAGACACGAATAACACTGTAAAACTGTGTTTTCATAGTGGGTCCTTTTATAATAAAGTCATTATATTATGTTTTTAAAAGATCTTGTTAATTTTGTTTAATAATATGAACAATATTAATAGTAGTAGTATATATAAATGCTAGAAAAATTTCACCATGAGCTGTTTGCATGTAAATGAACATAATGAAACAGAAAGTAAAAAACAGCTCCATCTGAAACTTTTCAATCAAATCAAAGGAGTACAAGCTCCTGTTCTAAAATTATAGTACACAAGACACACAAATGAGAGGTACAGTCTCTCCCTAATCTTACAAAATAACAACCATCCTGACAAACACATGTTGTATGAAGACTAGAGTTGGAATAAAACACCCCTCCTAATCCTCACATATCATATAAAGTATTTCCCCTCCTCAAGTCCATATTGTCCTTTCATCTTCAGGAAGCCATCTTTCAGCCTCCATGCAGTGGTTGGGTAGAGCTACATTAGGTTAGGACAGCCTTAAGAAGTTATTTCATGTGACTCATAGAAGTTATGTCAGTTGTCATATGGGTAGGGATAGGTATCGTTATAGTTCTAACGGTATTGCTACTGTTAATTATTGATCGGGTACTTCAACGGTATTCTTATCGGTTCTTTTTATTATATACAAATTAAGAACATAATTAACATTGCTTTATAGATGAAATCAACTGAAGATAAAAGACATTAAATCTCTCAAGATCTCAGCAGAGGAGGATTAAACAACTCTAAACAACAACTAACACCGTGTCTACACCAGACATGACTTTTTTTGTGTCGCGCCTCAACAGCTAAAAGCTGACCGACTGTTGCAAAGCACTTGGTCTACGTTAAAAATTGAATGGGGAATCAGCTTACTGTCAGGAATTTGTTGTGTTGCGTCACTCCTCATCCAGTGTAGACAAAATCACAGATTATAACAGGTTCTATTATTAAACATGCTGAGAAGATGTTACTGTTTATGTGATCACAGATATCCCGTGCATCACAGCACATATGAGCTTTGAAGCAGTCTGTCTCAATCGAGATGTGTTATAGGCTGCCCACAATATGCGCGGCAATATCCATCGGCAACTGTAACAGATTTTAGATTTTTGAATTTCATCTTGGGATTTCAAACAGAAACAATTTTTCTTACCCCCCCCCCCCCAAACAAGAAATATTTTATGTAATTTTAATTATCTAGAAAAAGCATTTTGATTTAACAATTTCTAGATATTTGGAATATAAACAATACGAAAATATTAAATAAGAAAATCATTTTTTGTAGTGCAGGACATTTCTCAATATATCTCCGATTGTGTTTGTCTAAAAGAAGAAAGTCATATACATCTATGATGGCTTGAGGGTGAGTAAATCATGGGATCATTTCATTTTTGGGTGAACTAACCCTTAAGGTCTTTTTTTTATCTTTGGTTGATTTCATCTAAGGCTGTGGCTGAAGTTTTTCACTTTTTCTGTTGTTGTTTCTTTCCTTCAGTAATTCTGCTCGTTAACAGCAGGACTGGTTTACGTCACGTGACAAGCATTGATAATGACACAAGAGTGGGTAACTTCTGTCCACCTCGTCTATAGGCAAGGACTAAAATAGAGAAATTTCATATGAATTAATATTGATTCTGGAATAAATTTTTTTTTTTTTTTTAAATCATAAACAAATTGCGATAGGTGAATCGATTTTTTTTCCCAGCCCTAACATCTATATAGCAATAATGAATAGTGCGTGTAATTTCTCCAGTACCGACGGCAGAACCAATAATGTTCAAGCTTATCGATACTCTGGTCTTTCAGAATTTAGCCCCGGGGCCTGTTTAATACCAGATTTCGGTACCCATCCCTACATATGGGTGAGTTCATAAGGATGAAAGCTTGAGTCAGTCTCTTGATTTGTGACTGTGCAGCTATTGTGAAACTCACCATCTTCATGTATCAAGTGTGAATGGCATCTTGTCCTGAAGAATCACAGCTCCAAACGCTAGAGATTACATCTCATCTGGTAACAAGAGTACAGCCATAACTGTAAGAACTCTAATGATATCTTTACCCCCTGATATTGCATTGATGATATAAATTCAAACACATTAGAGGCTAAGAGTATGAGCAATGAGTAAGCTGCCCAGATTTCTGTCGAAAATAACTTACTTGCCTAAAGTTGTCGACCCCCTGGACCACAATCAGCATTTATAAGTAAAAATATTTAAGAATATATCATTAAAAAATGCATGCACGTATACAAATAAATAAATACCTTTGAGTGGAACAGTATGGCGTCTGTCACTGGCAAACATAACTACAAATAGACAGAGAAATACAATAAAATAGATTAATGACCATGATATCCTGTTATCATAATAGTTAAATAAATGATTATAACTACAAGCATTATAACATTATACTTGTCACGTATGTTACCTCTTTTAGCTGATTATTTAGCCTACAGGCCTTTCAAGAACAACCTCACTGAAACAACCTGGGGTTAATGATTTTAAAATGTGAGACTTCTTTCAAAGACATGTAAAAATCTTACAGACCCACAACTTTTCAACAGTAGTGTAGTGAATGATTGAGGTTTTGCTTACATAGTCATCTGGTTCATGGCCTTTGACAGGAGGTCGCTCAGCTCTGCTGGGGTGCAGGAGGCCATCCGCATGGAAGGATCTAGGAACATAACATTCAATTTGTCACAGAGCCAACCACATTTATTACAGGTTTATTACAAGGAACCAAGCTAGAGCAGAGGTGGAAAGAATAAAATACATAATATTAAAAATAATTTCTTAAGTTAACAGAATTTATATTTTTAGTATTAGAATTCACTATTGTACATACAGTGTCACTTACGTTTGGATGTCAAAGCCTTCTTAACTAATGCATTAAAAATATTTTACAAAAGAAAACTGCAGATGCATGGTGATATAGGTAAAATATATTGTGAAAAATGCATTTTAAAGTATTTAATGAGCTTTCTCAGTTCACCTGTGTTTCTCCAAAATGCTGCAAACTTTGGAATTTACCCTTTGTTGGAGGGGGTTTTCTGTCGTCCCTGAAATTACAGAACATTTTTATCAATATTTGTTTACCATTGAGATCAAACCGTGTTTGAAATAGTTTCAGCTAATATTCGCGCTCATGTAAGTGACGTCACCGATTAACGGTACAGCCAGCGCATACTTTTAGGTTAAATAAATAAGTAAGTTTACCATCATTCATTGATAATATGCCAGCAAAAACGTTAACAAAACTATCAAAACATCTCATCTACACATAAAGATGAGATTAAAAGCCCAAACTTTCATTAAACAAGGGCTCAAAATATAGTAGCCAACCGCTTCTGAAAACGGTTGAGATGCTAACGGTCTTTTTCAAAGACACTAAATCATTTCTTTTAAGTAACTTTAAAAGAACTTCTTTATATTTTTGGAAAACGTGCTTGGAGTATTTTTATACCAACACTTTACTTTTTTATATATATATATATATATATATATATATATATATAAAGCCATTTTTTTGTGCTTTTCAGATTCTCTTTAACTGTAAAAAAATAAATAAAATAAATGTACAATATATTAGATTTTTTCATGTCCACTACAATGGGCACCAGGACGCAAAAAAAAAACATATTTTAACCATACAGTATTATGAGCTAGAGTTCAAACACAGTATGTGAACTAGCGTTGAAGATTTTGAACTTAACACATACTGAAACAATGAGCAATGGCAATCAGAATGAAAAAATGTAAGATAGGATGGAGTCTCAAAAAACATTTTGATTCTTTTTGTTGGTCGAGTGGGTGAATTGAAGTATATGTACTTGCTGGTTTTGATAAATATGTGTTTGTGTGATTGATTGCATATAGCATCCAGGCATCAGTGTGTGTGTGTGTGTGTTGCTTTGTGTACACTCATAGTCATTTCACATTCGTTGTTTCACAATATTGTCTCTTGTTAAAAACTATACCATGATTCATGAATAGGCTATATTTTTTAAATATATTTTTACATATGTACACAGGCCTATTTATGCATGTAACATGAAGATCAATTTTAAGCTTTATGTTCTATGCATTTTTACATTTTTTAATATAAACAGTATATATATATATATATATATATATATATATATATATAGATAGATAGATAGATATATAGATATAGCTCTGGAAAAAATTAAGACCACTTAATGTTGATTTCTGAACTTGGAGTGGTCTCTTAATTTTTTCCAGAGCTGTATATATAGGCCTATATGAAGACTTCAGATGCAAAAGCCTCTAAGTGCCATCTGAAATTTTCTCTAAAATGAGCATTTTTATCAAGCTTATATGTTTATGTTCAGTTATTTCACTTTAATGGCAATGAAAAGGACCTATTAATTGCCATTCAAGTGAAATTACTGAACCTACGAGTTGATAAAATTTCAGACGGTACTTAGAGGCTTTGCATCTTAAGTCTTCATATTAACAGTCAGGGACGTGCACAGGGGGGTTGCTCAGGTTGCCCGGGCAACTGCCCATATGCCCTTCTCGACTCAGGTTGCCCTTAAGAGGTGGAAAAAAATAAATAAAAAAATCGTACAATGGATGCAGAATTTCACGTAGGCCTAGATAAAAAAAAAAAAAAAAAAAATCGCAAAGCTTCATTCACTTCCATATTCGGGCACCCGTCCGAAAGTGAAAGTCAGCAGGGGAAGGGTAAACTCTGTTTACGTGGCTGCAGCGCTGCACGCGACCGGCACCTGAGCTGAGCCCGCATGAGCGGCACTAGAAGGAGATTGTCACGGTTGTCGGGTGAGACGACTTAACGTTGTCGGAAAGGTGATAAAGACCCTGTTATTCTCTATTTTTTTTTTTTTTTTTGAGGGGGGGGGCATTGGTAGGGGAGTGCCCTTTTTTTAGGTCAGAGCAACTGCCCCTCAAAATTCCTGTGCTCCTCCCTGTTAACAGTGTTTCACATATATGTTGCATTCATGGTTTTCATTAACGCTCCTTCTCGTGTGTTTATGACCTGCCGATACCGTTTGAGCAATCTTCGGTAGGCTATGCTTTCATTTAATTTTAAAATGGATGCATCGGACAAGAAATCACGGAAACTTTGAGGACTGCTCATTTTATCAGTGTCAGAGTAAGAGCCTGCTAGATTTTGCTCATTTATGTGGATTTATTATAAATAACCACTGCTATAAACTTGTTTAATTTACTTAAATAGGGTTTTTATAACGAATTAAAATTATATCAGTAAATAAGTCAAAAGACATGCACGTCCTAATAGTGCACGCAATGTCCGATTCCTCTAACCAAGTTTCAACATATATTAGACGTTATGATTTCGATCATATGCGTCGGTGTAGCTATCTGTTGATGAAACAACCTCATTTCGACATTGAATCGATGTCATATTTTCGACGTAATAACGTTCTGATGTACCGATCAAATAGTGAACGTTGAATCAACATTGAAATTTGATCGGCGACTGATACTGATCTTTACAACCAAAAATAAACGTTGAATCGACGTCCGTTTGCTATCTGGGTAGAGACTAGAGTGGTGCAGAGTAGAGAGCATTAACATATATTATTACATAACGGTTTCCCTACTCTCCAAATTGGTTTGAATAAATGGATCAAACACAGGTTTTAGGCTATTCATAGTCGTAGGTTTGAAGATGAAATTATTTCAAATATTACATGCAGCACTAGAAATCATATTTGTTTTACATATTAAACTTTAATTACTTAATTTAAAGTGCTTTAGCAAATCCTGGGCCGTGGAATGGCCAATGAAGTGTGATCCCAGGTACCGGGAATGCACCCCCTGATAGCAACAGACTCCGGGGCGGATCCGCCTTCAAGTCGCCAGCTCCGCTGGACGCTCAGATTCAATTCGGCAACGCGCACAGAATATGCCCCGCCTCCGCGCAGCGCACTGTCAACTCGCGGACTCGTTACAGAAGCTGGGCGGATTCACCGACCGGACGCGCCTTTTTTCAACTGACGATCGTCACTGAATCCTTCTCCACACTGTGGAAAAGATGGAGCCGACATGTCGGTGAAGACTGAACTCGGTAAGAATAGTTAAAATATGCTTTATTTGTACAGTTGTATCCAGTAACATTATCGTTTTTTTAACATTATTGCTTTTACAATTTACAATTTTACAATTTTTGTAATTTTTAAAAATGACTGGCCAAGTTACGTTAGCTCTGTCATTAGCGTTAACTTAGATTTGAGTAAAAAATAATTTTGCAAATAACCTTTTGAGTAAAACGCTATTTGGACAGAATTTCTTTATCTTTCTGGGAGGTGGGGTGATTTAATAAGCTTTTTAAATAAGGTTTCAGTCCAAAACGACCTAAACGCAAATTTTCACCCCTTTCCAAAATAGCAGGCGACACGCTTAGGCCTAACGTTACCTACTTTTTTCACTGAACTTCTAACGTTAGTTGTTTGAGACTATTTTTTGTTGTTGTTTACATTTGACAGTTCTTCACCTCATGTAATGTTGTTTCAGATCATTATTTCACACTATATTAATTCATATTAAGATACTGTGTGTGTGTGTGTGTGTGTGTGTGTGTCTGTTGCAGCTTACAGCTCATTCAAGTGCCACCAGTGTGTTTTTTCGAGTAGTATTTCTTCAATTTCTTCTATTTCATCTTTCTTCTGAGGTAAGTAAGATTAAAACTGTTTTAAACTTGATTTTGCCAGCTATTTTGTCAAATACTGATAATGGTGCACAACTACAGCTTTTAACATGTAATATGTGCCATTTCAAAAGATTTAAACATATAATTTATGGGTAAAAGTTTAAAAACCACTTGTATCAGTAATCTTTAGTTCTAGTATACTAGTTTGAGCCTATTTCTGTTTACATTTGACAGTTCTTCACCTCATTCAATGTTGTTTCAGATCATTTTTTCACACTATATTAATTCATATTAAGATACTGTGTGTGTGTGTGTGTGTGTGTGTGTTCTGTTGCAGCTTACAGCTCATTCAAGTGCCACCAGTGTGTTTTTTCGAGTAGTATTTCTTCAATTTCTTCTATTTCATCTTTCTTCTGAGGTAAGTAAGATTAAAAACTGTTTTAAACTTGATTTTGCCAGTTATTTTGTCAAATACTGATAATGGTGCACAACTACAGCTTTTAACGTGTAATATGTGCCATTTCAAAGGATTTAAACATAATTTATGGGTAAAAGTTTAAAAACCACTTGTATCAGTAATCTTTAGTTCTAGTATACTAGTTTGAGCCTATTTCTGTTTACATTTGACAGTTCTTCACCTCATTCAATGTTGTTTCAGATCATTTTTTCACACTATATTAATTCATATTAAGATACTGTGTGTGTGTGTGTGTGTGTGTGTGTGTTCTGTTGCAGCTTACAGCTCATTCAAGTGCCACCAGTGTGTTTTTTTTCGAGTAGTATTTCTTCAATTTCTTCTATTTCATCTTTCTTCTGAGGTAAGTAAGATTAAAAACTGTTTTAAACTTGATTTTGCCAGTTATTTTGTCAAATACTGATAATGGTGCACAACTACAGCTTTTAACGTGTAATAAATGTGACATTTCAAAAGATTCATACAAGGTTAAAAGTTTTAAAACACACCTTTTAGGCTGTTTTTTTAGGTTTGTGTTTGTTATTTAAAAATGAAATTTGCGTTATACATAACATTGTGGAAAGCAGTGATGGAGTGTACATGGTATACAAAGAATTTTTAGAGAAGTTTTTGTTCAAAAACCTACTTTGTTGGTTTTACTTTCATGCATCGGGCAGTCCTTATTGTGGACATTATTGTGGAGTCCTGCTGTATATTTATTTTTTAAATGTTTGTTCTTTTCAGCAACAATCTGTCTTTATGTTCTGTAACATTTCTTTTAGATAAGATGAATAGAAAAACTGTTCCTGTCTCCAGCTCTACCTTAAGACGGAGGACCCGTGTAGACGTAGATAAAAGACTTAAACAAATTAGGGATGACTACATAAATTTGACTGACTTTCAAGTGACAACAGAGAGAGGACCTTGTAGATGTCAATAGAGAGCTTTCTGAAGAAAGTCCAGACAATCAAGCTCATTCAGACACTGCAACTGGACTAGTCTTTAGTGAGGAGGAAGGTGGCATGGAGGTAGATGCAGACATACAGGAGGGTTTTGTGATTGGCAGCTGTGATAGGCCGATTCAGACATCTGATTCAGAACATTCAGAAGATGAACGGCCTGAGACATTTTCACTCTCTGACAGTATTTCCAACTGGGCCACACTTTGGCATTTCTTTGGTTGCTTTGACAGCACTATTGTGCATACTTCGCATTTGCCATCCTGATCTTCCAAAGGATGCTAGAACCCTCCTTAGGACTAAGACAAAGTACACTATTCTAGAAAGGGCTGGGGGACAGTATCACTATTTTGGTATTCTGTCATCACTTAAGAATATGCTGTCTAAATACCTACACACACTGGCTGACGGATTCACTTTGAAGTTGCAAATAAACATAGATGGACTTCCTTTGTTCAAGAGCTCTAGTCTGCAACTGTGGCCCATCCTTGGTCTGCTACTGAGTGTTCCCATGAAAGAACCAGTAGTCATAGGTTTGTTCTGTGGACCAAAGAAACCAAGCTCAGCAAAGGAGTTTCTTGGAGATTTTGTTGCTGAGTTACAACAGCTTGAGAGAGGTTTTGAAATAGAGGGTAAGACATTGAAGCTCGAACTGGACACAGTAATTTGTGACACACCAGCAAGGTCCTTTATTAAAAACACAAAGAGCCACAATGGCTACCATGGTTGTGATAAATGTTCTCAGCCTGGAAAACATATTAACAGACGCATGACATACCCATATACAGACTATGCCCTAAGGACAGATGATTCATTTGAAAACATGGTTGATGAGGTCCATCATCATGAGGGGCCACATCCATTTCATGGCAGCAGTGTTGGCATGGTTTCTCAGTTCCCTCTAGATTATATGCATTTGGTTTGTTTAGGTGTGGTTAGGCGCTTGCTGAATATTTGGCTCAGGGGGTCCTCTGAATTTCAGAGTACCTGCAAACATAGCAGATAGAATGTCTGCTAAACTAGTAGAAATGCGTTCCTATATTCCAGTGGAGTTTGCCCGAAAGCCCAGAACGCTGAGGGAATTAGATCGCTGGAAGGCCACTGAATTTAGGCAGTTTCTGCTGTACACCGGACCTGTAGTGTTGGGTACCTTTCTGGACCGAAATATGTACAGCAATTTCATGCTGCTGTTCTCTGGTATTGCCATTTTAGTAAGTCCTAGACTGTCCTGCCACACACAGTATGCTCGCACCTTGCTTAGATCTTTTGTTTCTCACTTTGGTGAAATATATGGCAAAGATCAACTTGTTTATAATGTACATGCTTTGGTTCATCTGGCAGATGAAGTACAACGACATGGTTGTCTTGACGCATTTTCTGCATTTCCCTATGAAAGTTACCTGAACAAGCTAAAAAGGCTTGTTAGAAAACCAGACTTTCCCCTTGCCCAAATTATTCGTCGATTGTCAGAGATGAGAATTACTGACACTCCTATAAATGGTGCCTCTTTTAAAAAAACAGCATTTTGTTGGGCCACTTGTAGATGGACTGTCAGTGAAAGCACAGTATGGTGAGATGGCATGTGACAAGTGGACGGTTAAAGTTTCAACCGGGGATAACGTGTTTGTCATTGGTAATGAGATTTGCATCATACATAACATTGTGGAATGCAGTGATGGAGTGTACGTAGTATACAAAGAATTTTCAGAGAAGTCTTTGTTCTTCACTTACCCATTCAATTCTGAATATCTGAATATTCATATCATTTCACAAACATCAGATACACTAGAGTGTGTTAAAGCTTCAGAGCTTGTCCAGAAATGTGTTGCTTTACCTCATAGGGATGGTTTTGTGGCCATACCCTTATTTCATACGTTTTAGGAATGTCTCACGCTACAGTGAGAAACAACAAAAACTCCACAGATTAAAGGGATAGTTCATCCAAAAATGAAAATTTGATGTTTATCTGCTTACCCCCAGCGCATCCAAGATGTAGGTGACTTTGTTTCTTCAGTCGAACGCAAATTATGATTTTTAACTGCAACCGCTGCTTGTCTGTCAGTCTTATAATACGAGTGAATGGGAACTCGAACAATAAGAGTCGAAAAAACTTGCATAGACAAATCCAAATTAAACCCTGCGGCTCGTGACGACACATTGATGTCCTAAGACACAAAACGATCGGTTTGTGTGAGAAACCGAGCAGTATTTATATCATTTATTACCTCTAATACACCACTATGTCCAACTTTGTTCAGCATCCTGTTAGTGAGGTCAAAAAACGCGTTCTGACAGCATAAGTGATGTCTCGCGCATATACTTCAATGAGTGCTAGACATCACTTCCGTTGTCAGAGCGCGATTAGACCTCACACACCGGAAGCTGAACGGAGTTGGACATAGTGGTGTATTAGAGGTAAAAAATGATATAAATACTGTTCAGTTTCTCACACAAACCGATCGTTTCGTGTCTTAGGACATCAATGTGTCGTCACGAGCCGCAGGGTTTAATTTGGATTTGTCTAAGCAAGTTTTATTTACTGTTACAGTAGAAGTTCCCATCCACTGCTATTATTTGACTGACAGACGGCAGCGGTTGGAGTTAAAAATCATAATTTGCGTTCGACTGAAGAAACAAAGTCACCTACATCTTGGATGCACTGGGGGTAAGCAGATAAACATCAAATTTTCATTTTTGGGTGAACTATCCCTTTAAGGGCTAAGGATGAAGCCATTTTTAGCTTGTATGTTTTTTCCTAGGGGAGAATGATAGTGGTAGTATTGATGGTAGTTTTAGTTTGTAGTAGTTAGAGCTCTTGTGTTCATATATTAGCAGTAGAATTGATGCAGTTGCACATTAGTTTTGACTGGACAAGTGTTTATGCAAAATTAGGATCAGACACAGTGACAAGACATCACCATGCATCACCACAAACACTGCAGTTTGAAACTGGATAACAATTGTCTGTAAGTACTTTGTGTAGTGAGTTGCTTGTGTTCAAAGTCATTTTTATTTATACAGTACAGATTGTTTCAAAGTAACTTCGCAGTAAGTTGACAGTTCATTGTTGATTCAGTTGAGCTTAATAAGGCCACATTTGAACTGCAATTCCGATTTGTTGACCATATTATATTTTTATTGGATGACCAGCTTACATCTTCTTTTTAAAAGTGACCCACATGCAATTACACTATGCACTTGGTAACAAAAGGTAGACATACTGACCCAGAAAACCTTAGGCTGAAAAGAAAGTAAAAACAGCATAATCAGCAAAACATTGGGTTCTTCTCACAAAAACTTTCCAGCTAATTCACAACACATTCATACGCCACAACAATAATTGATTAATAATGATGGCTATAGAATTTCTTTTATTAATAACAATTGTTTCAGATCTTCTTGAAACAAAAAAAGTTATATTTCTGTGTTGCCGTTTGTTTCTTTCCTTCCTTCTCGGTTAAGGATGTTCCACTTAATCGAGTTCCTGATCAACAAAACGGTAGCAGTGGTGGACTATTGGCCGAAATGATGAAAGAGTAAACAGGGCAGTGAAAAATTCGGAGGAGCCTGGACCTGACTGGAAAACATATGATGTCAGAGTTATTAAAACATGTGGTATGCTATTTATTTATTTTTTAAAATGACTATTGTAAGCAAATATCAAAATATTTTGACCTTATATAATTGAAAAAAAAAAATCCTTTTAATCAGTGTCATACTGTTCTGTTGTGTATAATGTTCTTTTTTGCTATGATAATTTGAAACTACTGAAGTTTAACACATATTTAATTTTAAGATGACTACTTTGAGGCACAACGACTCTTAAAGAAATCTCTGATGTGTAACACATCAGATCTACAGTCTGAAGAGGAAGAGGAGGAGATAAGACCAAAAAGAAGGCCAAGGCCAATGTTAGTATATACATATATTATCCTTTATATTCTACATTAACTTTTTGGCCTCTATATTTTCTCAAAAACATAATTTAGTATAAAATCAGAATACTCTTAACACAACTACAACAGGATTGCCATGACATTCTCAATCAGTTACACTAATTTATAACTTAAGTTCTTAGGCCAGTGAAAATGTTTTTGTAATTATTAATAAGAGCAGATCAAGAGTTTTAATTTTCAACCCTGATTGTTGTATTTTTTTTCAACCCACTTTATAGTCATTTCTTTGGAGACACAGATAATGACAGTGAGGAAGAAGGTCATCCTCATAAAAAGAGAGCCAGGGGTCCAGCCAAACTCTTAACCGAACCACCAGCTCCTGTTATCTCGCCACCAGCTCCTGTTATATCAACACCACCTTTTATCCCAAGTAGCAGCACACCTGCTCCTCTTCCACCCACTTCACCACCACCTCACTGTGCACAGAGACCAGCAGAAGAGCAAACCCCTTCTACAAGAAAGGTCTACAGACCAACCTGGCGGGGGGGAAGATGTGGATCAGACAGTATCACCTGCTCTGGTGAGCAATACCTCATCAGATATAAGACTTAAATAGTGTTTGTTTTGTCAACTGTTTTTAATTGTAGTCTTAGTCCTTTAAAATGTACTTTTTAGCTTTTATTATATTTATTCAACCTTATTCTGTTTTGGTTTAGTCATTTTTGTCGACTAAACGTCAGGGCATTTTAATCTAGTTTTAGCCAATGAAAACTTTTGAGCAAAAAAAAAGGTAACAATTATTTTGCTAAACATTGTATTTGTTATTATTTGAGAAATTTATTTTTACATTTCTTCAGAATTATTGCACTTTTTCCTAACAGCACAAATCAAGAGAATGTTAAATCGTACCTGTGGTTTATTTTACCTCATCTAGCGTGCTGATTTATTACAGGCTATTTATCATATAAATTAACACGCTTCCTTACCAAAACTGGAAAAACAAGAAACTTATTGCAAAAATTAATACAGTGAAATTCCTAATATAAATACCAATAATTTTAAATTATATAAATATAAGCCCATTTATTCAGAAACCACAATCGAAAACAATATAGTGGAAATCCATGTTTGTATTTATTAGTTCATCGCTGAGAAGATAAATTGTGGAGGAACACAGACTGGCTGAATGATACTTTTATTTGAGCATAAAATCTCAGTGGTTTTTATTCTGGTGTTACACAGCACTTTGAGCTTCCACAATAGGTTTTTTCTCACGCATTAAGCAGGTTCGGTTGAACTTAAATTTATGTTCACTGATGAATGTTTATATGTGAATAAAAGTCTAAATTCAATTCTTTGAGGCCACTTTTTTTAAAAAAAAAATTTACTTTCTCTTTCCATCTGTTAAGTAGAATGTGTGTTAATGAGTTGTCCAATGCAGAATGAATTTATGTTAAATATTTTTTTTTCTTTTTTGCACAGCTGCAGAAGTTCACATTATGAGTTTATTGGAATTAATAAAACATCAGCAGGAGCAAATAATTGCTAAAGTAAATTATTTGATGAGCAAGGTGAGCCCAGCAGGCCAAGACATGGAAATGCCTGACAACCCAGTAGATTTTCCATTAACATCAATGGAGGAAGTGGAGAATTTTGAGGAGTGGCTCAGAAATCCCGCAAATAATCAAATTAAGTTGAGCGTGGTGAGTTTTTTTCATTTTCATTTTCATTACACTGAAAATTTACATTACATTCTAGCATTTTTTTAAAAATTTTTACAGTTCATGCTAATCTTAGAGAGTGAAAAATGCATGCTGTGTTATTTTTAATGTGATAAATTATCTTTATCAGCCCTTTTAGAAATGTTTAATGGTCTTTCAGCCAATCACAAAGTCATATTATGTCTTTTAGGTTTGCTCTTAAATGAACCTGGATAGCTATCACCACTCTCTTAGCATTACACAGTAGTGTAGTGCAAATGTTCTCCTACTTATGGGTCTGATTTAAAGGTGTAGTGACAAAGGGAGCAAACCCTAATTTTGGCTCAAAGCTTGAAACCTTGTGCACACTGGGACGGTTATCGAGCAAGCTTATCGCAAACATGTTCATACCCAAGAAATTTTCACTGGCAATGTGCCGAGGGAACATGCAAATTCACTCCCTGACCGTAGAGGGGCTTATTGAAAAATAGAAATACCCTGGTACACAAGGTGGCAATGCACATCTTTATGCTTCTGACACTCGCTTTTCACACAGAAGATGAGAGCCAGTATTTACCTGCCTGCCAAAAGCATTCACACATTTTCTGCTTACTGGCAAACAGAACATGGATATTTCAAGCAGCAGCAGTAGGAGTGTCAGGGAGTCACCACAGTCACCACCCACTACAGTCACCAGATCCCAATCACCTGATTACGTTCACCTGTCAGCGATCATCAGCCAGCAATATATACCTGCACTCCTTCCGTTCACTCGCTGTCTGGTCTCAACCTTACCATGTTGAACCACTGTACTCGCATGAACTGTTTTAAATATGTTTTTAGTACCTTTATGGATCTTTAATATTATAAGAAATTGACAGGATTTTTGTTACATTTTAGATTTCTTCCCTTGCAACTGTTGGGGGCCATGACACAAAACGTGTCACATGGAACATCCTTTCCCGCATGTTCTGTGATGATGTTGGGAGGAGGATTAACTGGAAGGGCGTGAATGGTAAAAAGGCATTCAACCAAATGGAGTCCAAGAAGTTCCTCCTGTGTAAGTAAATGTAATAAATATTTCCAGTATCTGCATGACTCGTCATAGCCATAAACAGAGAGAAGTAGCTCTGGCTATAATGTTCTTCCGCAAGGTGCATGCAGTTCTGTTTATTAACCGCTAGAGTAGGTCTGGGCGATATGGCAATAAACAGCAGCTTCTGCTTTTAAAGTGGGAACTGCTTCATCTTTCAGTAAAAGCCTTTGTACAAATCCAGCATTGAACTCGTGTAGATTCTGGAAACTGTCTTCAGCACCGCATCCAGTGTAGAAAATATCACAGATTATAATGGGTTATATATCTTTTGACACGTTGTGTCCGGTGTACACAACTCTTCCACTTCCATTATGCTGTGCCACATGGCCTCGCCCCCTTTGTTGAGTGTTTCCGGGGGCGTGTTTTGCAGGGTTTATGATGTCACCAACCCATTGTAGTCCAAACCGGTCGTTTTTGTAGGCATTAAACTGCCATAACTTTAAAAGACAACATATTTTACAGATCATTTTAATCTGCGCCTGGTCGCTTTTCAAATAACCAAACCACTTCCATATAACTGAATCCGTGCTACCTTTTTGTCGTCAATTTCGTAATTTTTGTATAATAACTTCAGGTTCATTTCACTTTCGTCGCTGTTTCCACTCATTTTTGTCGTCTTTGTGTCAAGTTTTCTTTGCAAAGTGCTGTAGAAAATTCACATAGTTCATTAACGTGAACATTTAAAGCTGCACGCTGATTGGCTGTTGTTGCATATTTCTGCTGTATGATTGGTTCTTATATTAATCCATATTGAGTAAAAATGCCTAAAGCTTCTCATTGTTATCGACATATATTTGATCGCGATTTGAGTGTTTGTGTAGAGTGTTTATCGGCAGCCCTACGCTAGAGCACCAAAAGTTATGCCAGATTGTACACTTGTATTTTAAAGGCATTGGTTATGTGTTTTCTTTTTTTAAAAAACTGGTAGCTTATGGAAGTAAATTAATGCCAAATGTTTTTTTTTTTAATAAAAAGCTTGAATTGCACTAATTGAAAATCTGCATTACATTAGCTGTGCTTGCATTTTGATGCATTGTATTTTTAAGGCTGGCATTTTTGGGCTGAAATTCAACATGGTCGTATATTTAAGCTGTGAATATTTCAATTAAAAATATTTCACACACATATTTCATTATTAAAAATTCGATAATTTATATACACTTTTCAGATTTCACTTTCAAAATATTCATTCTGTTTAAAAATACAACCTATAAAATTCGACTAGCAATTTTCAGTCCATTTTATTTTGCTTTATAAATTCGCTTCCACAAATTCAGTGGTTCAAATTCTGCAGAAAATTCAACATTTCACATCCGGGAACTGCAGGAAAAGCAGTAGAGTGCCGATGCATGATATCCATCTGCTGTTAGTCTTCTTCACCAGCAGGTGCCGCTAGCGGCTGTTCATGAAGAGTAAGTCATCATTCATTCATAAAAACGGATTTACAGAATTAGAGCAAGCGGTAAGTGAATGTGTGATGATTATCAGGGCCAGTATAAATGCAGAAAAGCTGATAAAGACACAAAAGCTGCATTTATGTTTAATTCAGTGTCTTTATGGTTACTTTTCCTGTGTAGGCTACAGCTTTCTCTCCAGTGAACGAGATTATAACGTTATTGCCCGATGCTGGTGTAAGATCAAACGTTAAAACTGAGGTAGACAAATATTCCGTCTCTAAAGTTACGACATTGTTATTCACTTTTCTACCTTCTATAGCGTTTCAAGAGAATAACTTGGTGAAAAAACCAACTCTAAAGTGTTCATCTTGGTGTCAGGTCGAACAGTGATGTGCCCTACTCACACACACATATATTCAAACACACACAGCTCAAGTGTATATATATATATATATATATATATATATAATATAATTTTTTTATTTTTTTATTTTTACACATTCATCACACAATTTGTTCTGCTTAGTTGATTTTATAGTTCCTGCTCATATAAATGCTTTGGAAACACAATGTAAAATTTGTATGAGCAGGAAAAATAAAAAATGAACAAAGTAGAACAAATTGTGTGATTAACGTGTGTTTGAATATGTATGTACATGTGCGTGTACAAGAGTTTGTGTGAGTTCACATGTTTGTGTGTGTGTGTGTGTGTGTGTGTGTGTGTGTGTGTGTGAGAGAGAGAGAGAGAGGCACATCACTGTTCGACCTGAGACCTAGATGAACACTTTAGAGTTGTTTTTTTCACCAAGTTATTCTCTTTAAACGCTATAGAGACAGAGCGACACGCGTCATAATCTGAAACCACGCCCACCGGGGGGGAAAACAATCCAACCGTCTCCATTGAGTTTGTATTGCGTGAGGCTGCCTCCTTGTCTTTTCTGACTTATTACAAAAAATAGAACAATGTCTAAAAGCTGCTGCGTGACGAGGTGTACAGCTAACAAACTTAAAAACCCAGAAATAAGTTTTTATAAGCTGTCGATCCTAAAAACAAATGTTTAAGGAAAAACAAATGTTTAAGTGGATACAGGCGGTGAGACAGAACGCAAAGGGTCATAATTACTTTAAAAAATACACTGGAGGGGGTCGTAATTGGCGACAACATATGCTAAACAAACCAACAAAAACAAACCATTAATTACTTTTTACCATGTCAAAGAATTTTCACCTGTCGCCGATTACATTCCCCTCCAATGCATTTCATATAGTAATATGACCCGTTGCGCTCTGTCTCACTGCCTGTATCCACTTTTGTGTCCTTAAACATTTCGTTTTTTGGGGTCGACAGCTTATAAAAACTTATTTCTGGGTTTTTTAAGTTTGTTAGCTGTACACCTTGTCACACAGCAGCTTTTAGACATTGTTCTGTTTTTTGTAATAAGTCAGAAAAGACAAGAAGGCAGCCTCACGCAATACAAACTCAATGGAGACGGTTGGATTGTTTCCCCCCCCGGTGGGCGTGGTTTTCAGATTAACATAAATGCGCTCTGTCTCTATAGAAGGTAGAAACGTGAATACCAATGTCGTAACTTTAGAGACGGTCCCTAAATTTGCGAATATCAAACGTTCAGCGTCAAACCAACTTTATGCCAGTATCTGCTTTCTTGGAGCCTACATAATATATCCTACAAATGAGGTGTGAGTTTGGACTTTTATATCACTGTACGAGTCCATTAAGCTGTGTTAAGAGTTTTATATGTCCTGATGGCAGGGGAATCCTGTGACGGATGAGGGAAACCCTAGTATTAGAACACAGCGCCGCGATATAAAGTTGAGGAAACTAAACAACAGAGAGAAATATTTGTCTACCTCAGTTTTAACGTTTGATCTTACACCAGCATCGGGCAATAACGTTATAATCTCGTTCACTGGAGAGAAAGCTGTAGCCTACACAGGAAAAGTAACCATAAAGACACTGAATTAAACATAAATGCAGCTTTTGTGTCTTTATCAGCTTTTCTGCATTTATACTGGCCCTGATAATCATCACACATTCACTTACCGCTTGCTCTAATTCTGTAAATCCGTTTTTATGAATGAATGATGACTTACTCTTCGTGAACAGCCGCTAGCGGCACCTGCTGGTGAAGAAGACTAACAGCAGATGGATATCATGCATCGGCACTCTACTGCTTTTCCTGCAGTTCCCGGATGTGAAATGTTGAATTTTCTGTAGACTTTGAACCACTGAATTTGTGGAAAGAATTTGTAAAGCGAAATAAAATGGACTGAAATTTGCTAGTCAAATTTTATAGGTTGTATTTTTAAACAATGAATATTTTGGAAGTGAAATCTGAAAGGTGAATATGAATTATTGAATTTTAAATAATAATGAAATATGTGTGTGAAATATTTTAATTGAAATATTCACAGCTTAAATACACGACCATGTTGAATTTTAGCCCATAAAAATGCAAGCCTTAAAAATACAATGCATCAAAATTCAAGCACAGCTAATGTAATGCAGATTTTTTTTTTTTTTTTTTTCAATTAGTGCAATTCAACAAGCTTTTTATTTCAAAAACATTTGGCATTAATCATAGTAGCTTCAATGTGAATTTTTTTTAAATAAAAATCTGCTTGTGTATTATAGGTGCAGTGAGAAAAAGCCATGCATCACGTGCCGCCACTGATGACGAAATTACAAAACACACAATTCGGTGGTTCAGCCTGGCAGCTGATAGGGGAAGCTCCAGGAACCGCCCCACTGTGAGCACCCAACAATAGTTTTTCCAGAATTTCATTGTTTACTTTAGGGCTGCACGATATATCGCATGAGATTGTCACGCGCATTTCGTCAGTAAAGCCGGTTCCCTGATTACCGCTAAATCGCCATCACCTGCTTTCAAATGGAGCGGCATTTAATAGACAGAGCCGTAGATCACTGACAAGCCACGCAATATCGCGTTCATTATCGAAGGCGATTCATCTGCGATATGAACGCGATATTGCGTGGTTTTTCAGTGATCTACGGTTCTGTCTATTAAATGCCGCAACATTTGAAAGCAGGTGATGGCGATTTAGCGGTAATCAGGGAACCGGCTTTACTGACGAAATGCGCGTGACAATCTCATGCGATATATCGCCCAGCCCTAGTTTACTTCAGTTTTGAAGTGTTTATTTAAAGTTGCAACAGTTACAATAAAATTAAAGTACAAGATTACTATTTTAAATAAATGTTTTTTTTATTGTTTTTGTTTCTATTCAAATATGTTTCTATTTTTCTATTCAAAGAATATTTTAAAAAAAATCTGGTTTCTACAAAATTAAACAGTACAACTGTTAACAAAAAGAAAAATGTTGCTCATATTTACTCTTCTTAATTTTGTGAAGTCTTATTTTTCATTAAATAAAAATGTTTCTGGTACAATTTATGGTTGTATTTCATTTTCTGTAATGATTCTATTATAACCTATTCTAATAACCTATTAATGTACATAAATAATTAAACTATAAAAATAGTTATGGTAATTAGAATGTAAAAACATTTATAGACTATTTTTAAAGTTTTATTGTAACTGGCTAAAGTTTTGAATGATTTCATCATGTTTTATTAATATTAATAATGACAGACATTAAATATTCAAGCTTTTATAAAGCAATTCAGTCTATCTGATGTGGGTCCATTTAGATTTTAAATATTTCTGTGTAGCCAGTTTTGGCCAGAATAGTTCGAGAGTGATCTGAAAGGTATCCAGACCAAATGACCATTAACGGGTCCAGATCGGATCCGCGGCGGATCAGCTGCTTCAGAAACGGGACCAGATCGGATCCGCGGCGGATCAGCTGCTTCAGAAACGGGACCAGATCGGATCCGCGGCGGATCAGCTGCTTCATAAACGGGTCCAGATCGGATCCGCGGCGGATCAGCTGCTTCATAAACGGGTCCAGATCGGATCCGCGGCGGATGAACTACCTTATCGGCGGACACGGGGCGGGTCTGCCCCGGATCTGAACTGGATTCACAATCCTTATCTGTTCCGGATCCGCTGCGCTGTGCAAGTGGACTCCGTTCCGGACCCGTTTTGCGGATCCGTTTCGGAGCTTGTGATACCTCTGGGGCGGATCCGTTGCGGAGTCAGTTTGCTATCTGGGCCTTGTCGTCATTCCAGAACCGAACGTGTATGTCCAGCTGTTTCTTCTTGCTTGTGTGATTTAAGCTTTCATCAAACATGAGAACATAAGGCCCCGAGACCTTGGAGATGAGGTCTTTTTTAATATAATCTGCCAAGCCAAACCGGGTGATGTATGAGGTCTTATCTTTCCCGCACGTAAATGTTTTTGGCTATGTCAGAGTCTGGGAACATTGTTCGGAAAAGTTCGGCAATATCCTCGTTCCCGTTGTACGACTGGTGTTTGGTCACAGTATTCAACACCCACAGGACCTCCGCTTTCAGTGTGGAGGTTGATCCGAAACCACTGTGTGTGGCACTGGATGCGACAGAAACGGAATCCCGCGCTGTACTTGGACCGGGTAACGTTAGTGACGGAGCCGAACAAAACTGACGGATCGCCTGCACCCGCTTCAGGCCTTTTACAGCAACGATATGCTTTTCCGACTTTGCATGCGACTTCAAGGCTTTTATGCCTAAACTAGACAGCTCCAACATCTTCTTACACAGAGTGCAATAGGCTTGATACCGATTGTTAGCGACGGGCTTGAGCCAGCTACTAAACGCACAGTCTTCGAGCCATAGATCGTTAAAGGTACATTTTCCCATTGTGATAGCCAGGATGATTTCAATTAAACTAAGGAGTGACTCAGTATGATACAGTTTGTTCGGAGTTCGCGCGGGTTTCTGTGAACGCCCTTCCGACAAGTCTGTATGCTGCCGCATGGAACTTGTAGTTCTGGAACGCTGTGATACCAGTGTGATACCACCCAGATTCCTCATACAGAACTACAACAGGCGAAACAAATGAATGCCATTGCCGCCGCGAGCGCATTTTGATGGAAGAACAAATTAATGGTCGAGCATATCAATTTAAGACGTGGCTAAATGTTTTTTATGACCTTGTATGGAAAATCCGGATGTTTTTATGACTTTTTATGGCCTTAAATTATTATTGTTAAAATTTATGACTTTTTATGACTTTTTATGACCCCGCGGAAACCCTGCAGACACTGGAAATTAACATAATCATGATTTCAGTCTTGGCAGTTCATATTGTACTGTTTTGTACAGTTGTCACATCACATTACATAAACTGACCCTGAAACAACCTGTAATAGCTATCAAATATCTATTGCCGCCAATTGAAAAATATATACATTGTAAATTATAGGGGAAAAAAAGTGCAAATTTAAAAAATGACAGCAATCAGCATCTATCTATCCACCCATCTATCTATCCATCTATCTATCGGTTTGACAAATGTCAGTTTGCTTAGGCAACATAAGTGTATTTGTAATATGATAAAACATTACAGTACCATCACATTCAGAGAAGTTTAAATGATTCAATGAAAATATAGTTATAGTATACATTTTGGTTATTAAAGCAAATGTTCTCATAACAAAACAAACAAACAATCTTTTTAAGATTATTCATATTATTTCATCAAACAAGTTAACTCACCCTCCGAGGCTTGAGTTCACAGCACCATGTAAACAAAGTCGGCACGCTTCCCCGTTTCAGTCTATGCAACCCCGTGAGCGAACGCACAATGCAGTCCTGAGTGAAATGTTTGGAGCACACTCTCGTGTTGTCTGTAATCTAATGAGAAAATCAGTAAATTATTTTGATAACGGCCATCCAAAACGTGTGCAACTTGGAAAGCTAGCATTAGCTAACTGTTTGCTAAGTTATTTCACTTACCTGAAAATGAGGTCCAATATCCCGTTTTACTTTAACAATCCACTCACGACAGGCTTTTGGGTCACTCGGAAAGCGATAAAAGGATAAATTTTTATCACTTTCTTTACGTTGATATGATGTACAACCTGGTACACAACAGTACGCCATCGCATTCGTAACTCTCCTGTGATTCAATACGATACTTCCGGGTTTCTTCCCACCGGAGCCTCGTTTTCGATTTCAAAATGGCGGCTGCGTGAAATCAGTGTATAGTACATTAAAAATAATCTTTTTTCAGATACAGTAGGTTTATTTAACATATAGCCTACATTTATATAACATCTTTTGGTGTTTGATTAACATTAATGACAGACAGGTAGGCCTATTTAATTGGGCTGCTGGATGCATGGACGTAACTGACGCATATCCAGTTATTACCCACCTGTTTACGTCCACTTAAGCCATAACCGACTGTATTCACGTGAGATACTCCACACGATGGACATTTAGACATCTGTGTGCACGTGTATTTGACTATTCAGGCGCGAAGAGAACTGATCGCACGTGACAGAGCGCTTATGTTGTGTGTCATTCAGTGCAATTCCGCCTATCCCGCCTTCACTAACTGCACGTAAATAACGAATTGTGTGATTGGATTGTAATTTTGTGCTACGACTATCTTCGATGATCATTTGGCTGTAAACTGAAATTATATTCAACCCCTCAAAGTGGCTAGTGGGAGTGGCTGTCTTACCTGCCACAGCTGAAATCTACCCGCATTTGGCGGGTTGGCGGGTGTTAATGTCAAGCCCTGGTCATGGAATTACCAATATATTACGAACAGAGGACGTATCTGGAACGTTCTTGGTAATCGTATAACGTTAGGAGATCGTACTGACGACGTTGTGAGATGGTAATCTGAAGGTATAATGAAATTACTGGCATGCGACGTCGTAGTTACGTTGTCAGTTAGTAAGTCATGAAATTACCAAAAAGTACGAATACATTACGTAACTGTTACGTCGTGTGTTAGCTGGGTTGATGTTCTACACCGGTCGTCTAGCGCCGCTTCAAGTCTTTTATGAATGGTCCCGTGAATCACTTTTGTTACATTCAAAACGCAGATTCAGAGATGAAACACTGCTGTGTATTGCGTGGAGACGAACAGTTC
Organism: Culter alburnus; assembly: GCA_028476615.1. Lineage (NCBI taxonomy): Eukaryota > Metazoa > Chordata > Actinopteri > Cypriniformes > Xenocyprididae > Culter > Culter alburnus. Next base: position 237,989 of record JAOTNS010000534.1, read on the forward strand.
TGCTTTGTCTTTATAGTTTCATTGGCAAAAGTGAACAAAACACACAATATATTTGGGACAAAAACAGCACTCACTATCTTGAGGTTTATGGACATTCTAACTGCATTAAGCTCTATTGCATAGTGAGTTGTTGCCCTGCATTAAATTCCTCTTCAGGCAACGGAATGTAATGTCAGATGACATACTGTAGGTTTGGGGTGGGGTAAGGGCATTAAAAATTTTAATTTTAAATCGACAGTAAAATGCAGTAAGTTTTCTGTGAGGGTTAGGGCAGTGGTTCCCAAAGTCGGGGTCGCGACCCCCCGGTGGGTCGCGAGACAGTGAGGAAGGGGTCGCGAGATGATTTCCAGAAATCAAAAAATAATAATAATAATAATAATATAATAATAAAATAAAAAATAATTAAACGATTAGAAATAGTATATTCTATCAATAATTGTCACAAAATACTAAAAATAGTAGTTAAATTAAAAACAAAAACCATGCAAATAAAAAAGCCATCAACCTTTCGATTTTCCTTTCGCTTGGCCGTGACTCCTGAGGTGATTACGACAGATTAATGACATAGTAGCAACAGCATCAGCTGCAGCAGGTCAGTTTACTGCAACATGTTAAACATTAATACATGTGCACGTAATTCTTTAGGCTTTAAGCTTTGGATATTATTTTTGTCAAAATGAAACATTGGTTAATATAGATCAAAAAAGAAAACGCAGGGAGGCAGCGGAGGAGAGCGGAGAAGCACGCGCTTCACATATGCCGCGTTTGCAGTGCGCAACTGATCCATGGCTGTGTATCACAAACACAACATTTACTTATTTTTATTTCAAATCCAAAAGTTGTTACTGAATATGGCTTGTCAGCACAGCGATTCTCTTTGTATAAGCCTACACTATATTTCATAGATGTCACGTTTAAACGCACTATATTTAAACGTTTTATTCATTTCATTACTTTATTTATCTGAAGTAATACTTTAGATTTATATATGCTCACGCAAGTGGCAAAACATTTAAACGTAAGCTTTATGTTAAAATAAAAAACGTTTAAAAAAAAAACAAAACTTAAAATAGACAAAAACAGGCGACTCTCGTCTTTTCTTTCCTTTTAAATCTTTTTACAATAAATCCCTCAGGTCATAAAGAACTGTTTTTCCACCTTCAGAGGCGAGTGCTATTGTTTATGTCTCCTTGTTCACCTAAATGCCTGGTAAGGTGTTATTTTCCTTGCTTTACCCGAGGCAGCCGTGTTTAAACTGTGTAACAGAGACTTTGAACTATATGAATCTATGATGAAATTACTATTTTTTTCGCGTCAATACATGTTTATTTTAATGCGAACAGTGCGCTGTCGTTTTAATTCAGCGCTGTGCAGCACAGCAAAAATAGACTCGGCGCGTAAATGATCGCTGCACTGCTGCAGACGCACCGCTCCTGGAACGCACTGCCGGACCGCATCCGCGTGCAGTGTGAAATCCGTTAATATGGGCACAGAAAAAAATGCGCACTGCAAACAGAGTATGTGTGAAACATGCATTAGTGCGTGTTCGCCTTTGTGCACAACTCGTTACCACCTCCGAGGATAGTGGGGGTCGCGAGTCACTGGCATCGTTATTTTGGGGGTCGTGGGCTGAAAAGTTTGGGAACCCCTGGGTTAGGGGATAGAGTAGGCCTACAGAGTGGCAAGAAAATTGAAAAATGTGAAAAAATCCTCTGCAATAATTGATCCTATCATCAATTGCTCAATATTCATCAAAGTCACAAGTAGACAAATACAATGTAGTTAACATAATAACATACAAAAATACAATCATTACTTTTACACAGTGTACTTTTTCCACAGCACTGTGAATGCTTAATGGGTTCTCTTCAATAAAGGCATTAAAGAAAATTATTGTTTGTGTTGTTGTGTGTCACATTGTGTTTCGTCTATACTTGTGACTTTGATGAAGGTCAGAGGACAATTTTATGACAAATTAATGCAGAAAACCAACCAAGTCAAAAATTCAATTCAATTCACAATTATTTGTATAGCGCTTTTCACAATACATATCGTTTCAAAGCAGCTTTACAGAAAATGCAAGTCAACATAACAATTTAGAGAATGCAATTAGCTAATAATGTAATAATGTAGGCAATTAATTTACAAATCATTGTTAGCAGTTTAAAAACGTTCACAAAGGTTCACATATGTTGTCTTGCCACTGTAGGCTACTACAGGATATATTATGTGTGTGTGTGTGTGTGTGTATACTAGTGCCTGGTAATATTAATTAATATTAATAAGTAATATAGGTAATATATACGACTATATATCCTTGTTTTTGTTTTGTTGTTTGGGGGAGGGGGAGGGGGAGGGGGAGGGGGGCGCCAACCATGATCTTGCATACCCCTCAGCAAATGTGCAGTTGCGCCCCTGTCTAAAAACATTTAATGTTGCATTTTTCAGGTTTTACCTAGTTCTTTACATGGTCTCTTAACCATTTTTAAAGCATGTCTGATCATTATAAATTAGTTTTAAAAGAGTCAGCTGGGATTGTTTTGGTTGTGATATCATTACTTTATGTTTTGTTTAAGCTTTAGCAGATAACATCCCTGCTTCCACTAAGGCTCTCTCTCTCTCTCTCTCTCTCTCTCTCTACAGCACAAATCTTTTCAATGGCCTCCTAAGACTGTAACTCAGACAGAATGTAATATTAAATTCATTACGATATAAACTTAACTTAACTTAACTTAACTTAATGTTCAAATGTAAATGTTTAACTACCAAATAAAAACCATTACAACAATCTTGAAATATTTTATGCTAGGATCATTTTTAAGGTTACCTTTAGTTAAAATGCTGAAATCACTTAACCTTTGTAATCCAGACTTTTCTTTAGGCACCACCATGTCTTGGAGTTATTCTATGTCATGTCTAATGACCTGCAGGATTGAAAACTATAATAAAGACATATTTGTTCAATATCAACATATCTCACAGGTTCAGGAACTCATCATAATGCTGAATCCTAAACTTCTACAGTTCTTGCCCGTATGGCAACCAACATCATGGCCGCGTTCAGCCCTGACAAAACGTTACAAAACGTTTTTTAAACGGAAACGGAGGTGTGTTGAACACCCTGTTCTGATGACGCAGGAGTTGCAACTATGGCAGCTGAGAAGGCCATTCATTGTGTTCTTTTTGAATAATTTTCGGAGCCTGATGAAGTCGGTATAAATACGTGTTTAATACTACAAAATACACTCGATGTTACAGTCACTGCCCTTACCATCCAGAATAAAAGAGAACATCCCAATCGAGTGAAGGGATTTGTGGAAACTTCTCATTATTGTCATACAACACTTGCCTTGCATCTCAGGATGAAAAGACAAACATTTCAGGTGAAAGATACTCCACTTCTTACCTCCGAGACTGTGTTATGATCTATATTATTTTTATTGTTTGTATTAGGCTCATCATTATCGCTGATCACTGTTGTTGTGCTTTGATATTGTAATATTTACCATTATATAATCAGAGGAGTATAGAAAAGTTTATGAAAGTGTCACTTCACAATACAACAGCAAAATATATAAATATAGTATTTTATGTTACATTCATACCCATTGTGCGAGCTGTCTCTTTAATACCGCGTGGTTTATATACATCTTGCTGCTGATTGGGCTGACATTTCTGACACGCCCACCAAACAAGAGAAAACATATCTTAAACCCGTTGCTCACCGTTTCCAGGAAACATGTCGTTCAACCCGGAATATGTAACAAAACGTTGTGCTTGAACATGTCCCATGTTAATAACTTCCCTTAGTCTTGTTGACTCGGGCTGCGTTCCAGTTCGTTTTTTAAATGCCCTTCCCTCACTAACGTCCCTCAGTCTCGTTGACTCGGATGTACATCATTGCTTACGTTGCACGAGTGCCCACTTCTGGCAGAACATTTGCAATGGGCTGAACTGGAACGTCCTAAACCCTTGATCACTTGATATCCGCTATGGAGCTGATTTATTTTGTATTTTCCCTCTTTCAAAATTGTTTAATACAGCATTCTATATGTATATATGTGTGTTTTAAATGTTTAAAAAATAATTAATATAGGCCTATCAAGTGTTTGTGGTGGGGTCTGTCCATATAAACTTCCCTCGTCCACTTCATTAAGTGGAACGCACTTCAAAATGGCGGCAGGGATTTCCCCGGGAGGAAGTGTTTAGGGAAGTTCGCGAGTGAGCGTCTAAAACCGGAGTAGAACGCAGCCCGGGGCTGCAGCTGCATCCGAAACTGCCTACTCAATGAGTAGGTAAATAATTTCAATAAGTACTTACTTAACGAGCACTAAAGGAGTAGATAATAGCCAAATTTCGTTGAGTATGAATGAGATCAGGACATAATCCACCATGTTGACATTAGGCTTGTTTGAGATGAGTAAATTCTGCGCAGAACCGATTAACATATTGTAAAAAGTGTGATGTGATTGTATATAATATGTTTTGATTTTGTAAACTGGACCCCAGGAAGATTAGCGACCACTCGTGGAAGCTATGGGGTTCCAAAATAAATAAATAAATAAACCGATCACTGGTGATCACCACGAGATGCACGCTGGTTAGAAATGTGTCTGAGGGTGGGCCGCCTTGCTCTGATGTCATGCCGACGTGTGTCAAAAACCTCTCGCGAGGGCGAGGCGGACGTGTCGGATTCTGCAGTCGAGCACAGTTGCTCTCCACCGACTGGGCTGACCAAAAGCACGATGGGAAACGACTTGATGATGACACAGCTTAAAGCTGATTGGTTTAAACAACCGTGATATTTTGATCTGTTTTAAAATGTTTGATTTTAAAACTTTAATTTTGTGTTTTTATGTGTAAATATAATATTCTCAAACTCTCTGACACTGCGATCTATGTGATTGTTTTCATTTATAAAAAAATAAAATAAAAATATGTCTATAACTACAGTTAAAATGAGTGATACACACGTCTTTCGAATGGAAATAAATAACAAGTACTTTGGGTGTCTTGTTCATTATGTTTATTTTCATATAAAAGCAACAGAACTTAAATTACATCCAGTTTATCAGCAACACAGCTCACAAGTGTGAATCCCGCGATATCCGCCTTTGATTTCGTAGGTTCTGATCCACTAGGACAGGGATTCCCAAAGTGTGGTGCGCGCACCCCCAGCGGTACGCGAGCTGCCGCCAGGGGGTGCGCGAGAGGAAAAATGTAATGGCGGTCTGTTTTTTTAAGTGTGATTTTCCATACAATAAAAAAACATGAACAGTAAACATTTCCTTTGTAATCGCTTTTAGTTTAAATAAAAAACTATAATTTATTAGTTTTTGATAGAAACGTAGAAGAAGACAGCTGCTGTCTTCTTCTACGCCAGTGGTTCTCAACCTGCGGTCCATCACGAATGTAAATGCGGCCCGCGATATGTGTAAATTATAGCATTACAATTTATTTTTGTTTTTAAAATTAAATTGAAGTGAACTAAATAAATATAAATGAGCTAATGCTTTATTTGTCATATAAAATCATTTTGGTGAGCATTTATTATTTTCAGACATCAGGCAATGACGAAATCACTCAGTTAACGAAACGAACACTACAAGTGCGCGCTTTGGAAGAATTCAAACAGTTGCCATTATTTTTGTAAATTTAAGCCTCAAAATGCTCAAAATTGTTATTAGAGAAAAACTAAATGTGGAACATACAAAGAAGGAACACATGCAAACAACAAGGTGCAGCAGCA